>NTHP01000210.1:556119-596260 GCA_003416845.1 Oplegnathus fasciatus
TTAGTTCACGAAAATCACTTATATTTACTACATAAATAAAGCTATAATAACGTACATAGCAATACGTCGTAGACTACATAAGAACTTCAGTGTGCGAAATGAAAACGCAAACGTACGCCAGATTCTATTCCTTGGATGACCTTTATTGTGAATTTTTTTTTTTTTTTTTGCAAAGCGCCGTTAAACCGGATATAATTCGAAGCTACTTTTTCGAAAAATGTTATTCGACACAAATTTCACTTTTTAATTTTCTTAAAAAGCCTAGTTGGTGCATATTTAACTATTATAGTTGTTTGTATGAAACAAAAAAACAACTTTAAATAGAATTAGCGAATTCGCCGTTTTAAAAATCCAAGTTGAACTACATTACCCATAATGCAACAACTAGTTTGTAGTTTTTTTAAATTACTCTCGCGGGCTTTGTTTTGATATGGCGGCAGGCTTCGAAACTTCTGTCTGTTATGTTTCTTTAACGCACGTTTTCACTCCAAAAACACCGATTTTCGCCTATGTTACAGGTAAATCTCACGTGTTTTGACACTTTTATTAATGTTACTGATTTCTCTGCTTCGTCACCACGGTGTAACACCAGTGAAAAAACTTTTTGTATCTCGAGTATAACGGCTAACAAGTATAACCAAGGAAGCCGAGCCTTTTAAATGCACCGTAGTTTAACATGTACGAGATAACGTTATGTTAGCTAACTAGCTACATGTCATGAATGTTGTCATGTTGTCAAAGATTCAGCCTTTCTGTCTTAATAAACAGCTGTGATTTAGTTCGCTGTTGCTAACCAAACAAACGCTCATTCACAACAGACACTCTGCTGCCGTGACATGCTTTAACGTTAACGTTTAACCGGTCTAAACCAGGTGCTTTAGCTAAATAGCTAATGTAATTTCAACGTGAACCGGCCACTATATATAGTTTTCTTGGATCTTGTCACCATCTAACTTATAGCGTGTTGGAGGGTGTTTATTCATGGTGTGATTAACCCTTAACCTTGTCACCATAATCTGTCGTTTAAATCCCGGATTAGCGAGCCCTGCCTGAGA
Organism: Oplegnathus fasciatus; assembly: GCA_003416845.1. Taxonomy (NCBI): domain Eukaryota; kingdom Metazoa; phylum Chordata; class Actinopteri; order Centrarchiformes; family Oplegnathidae; genus Oplegnathus; species Oplegnathus fasciatus. Next base: position 557,175 of record NTHP01000210.1, read on the forward strand.
CAGCGCGGTCATCATGTCATCTCCAGCCGGGCTTCAGCACTCCCAGGCAGACTTCTTGGCCCGGTGGATGCCAAGTAGCGCCAGAGCCGGAGTTATCCTCAACCCCTGCCCGGACTTGGCTCCCTCCTTGCGCCACATCTCTGCCTTGGGATCCCCGCCCCTCGAGCCGGACGACTCATTCGCCTCCGACTTCGCCCCTCTGCCGGCCTCCGCAGACAGCAGCTGCCTCGGCGTGGATGGATTTGCCCGGTCACCTGGAGGAGAGAGTGCTGGGACTGACAGGCCAGTGAAGGGTCTTCCCTCGGTGCCTCCGAGAAATTCAGATGGAGAGTTGGGCAGTTTGGAAGAGATGGCGAGCAAATCACAGGATCTGCCCCTAATGATGAAGCTAGAACAGGTAAGGACATAATTGCTTGGGCTGGGACAAATATTAATTGCCTACTGTTACATATGAGTTTTTTTATGTTATGCATAGCCTAATTCTGAGCCAGATTTCTCCCAGAATAATATCTGAAATACCTGACCATGACAGCTGAAATTGACGGCTCTTCCCTGGCTTTACTGTGAGATCTACTTGACAATTAACTGCTGATTTTCCACTCCTGAACAGATATTGTCTTTATTGACAAGAGTGAGGCTGAATGAACACCTTATTTTAGTGTATACACAGTTGTAACAGCTAATCACATCAAACCAAATGGAACATATTCATTACTAATGTGAATTTCTGGCACTTTGTGTGGATTATATCACTGCTTCCTCTTTACTTAATACCCCCACCTCCATCACACACACTCCCACACACACTCTCTGCCTCTCCCTGCTATTATTAGTATTTTTCTCCTTAGTCTATTTATGTCGGCAAGGACTCAAATAGTGACGGAAATGTGTGCATGCAAGTCAGTTAGCACTTTTAGTATGTTAACTTATCAGTATGTGCAGTGTACAGTTGTGGGGGGCAGCCACAAATAAATTTGCATGTTGGAAAACAGCAAGGTGGAATTAGTGTCAGTGTGACGTCACATGTTCAGTACACACTGTGATCAGTGTGTTGATCAAAAGCCAAGTGTCTAGTTGCCTTTAAGCCTATTGGAAAACACCGTGAGACTCTGGATAAGAGTGTTAGCTACGTGGCTAATTAAGATATAATATTGTGTGTTTGTGCAGTTGAGGAAATGGCAGCAGCACATGCAGGAGCAGCTAAAAGCCCATCAGTTGGAGGAGCTGCTTCGTCTCCAGGAGGAGCAGCAGAAGCTGTTGGGAATGATGAATGGATCGCAGGACAGCACAGGAGGTAAAGAAGAGAAATGACCAGAATAACTGCAAATGTGATAATTAGTTTCACTTAAGATATAAAATATGTAGTTTGGAGAGTGATGTGTATGTATTTGTCCCCCACTTAGTCATAGCTTCTTTATGTGAATATTTTCCTTCACACACTGTCTAAAGTGACTGTAATGTATCTTACAGAGAGTTCAGGGCTGTCAGAAGCAGGATGGGGGGAGAACTCACTACAGGGAGCCTATAATTACACAGAGACCCTATATAGTCCCACTATAAACTGCCGTGGGGTGCCACAGGGCTCCACCTGTGGCCTCCGACAGGAACAAGAGCTCTCAACAACAGGGCGACAGGGGCGACTACTGAGAGGTCAAGATTATGAGGAGGTGGACGATGAGGAAGAGGGTGAGAAAATTTGTTTTTAAGCTTAAAGTGACAACAGAATTTATAGTGCAGCATGAGAACAGCAGCCAGCATAAGTCTACCCTTACTTTCGTTAGATTGTTGACACGATTGTGGAGATAACAGTGTGTGTCTCCTACAGGCACTTGGAACTCCAGAGAACATGATCAGGAACAGAGTGTCGATACTAGCCATTTTCATGAGCATGATGACATGTTAATACCAAGTAATGGTCTGGCTTTAACTGAAGACAACAGCGGCAGAGAAGATAAAATCTTCCATGACAGGTAAATACTATATTCCAATATTGTATTCAGTGTTAAAATTAGACTCTCATAAAGAGATAAACCACTTTACTGTTTTGTATGAATGTATTAAACTTGTCTGTATATATACATTTGCCTTGTGTGTGTCTGCGCCCCTCCAGGCCTATAAAGCCGGGTATCGGGGGTCAGAAGAAGACGTTTGAGGAGTTGTTGGAGGAGCAGCTGAGGCTGGAGGAGCAGAGGCTGAAGTCTGCCCGGCAGCAGGTCAGACAATACAACAAGGGTTTTCTTTAGGAACAGTAAAATGTAAATCATGAGTCAGTACTAAAACACAGTGGACAGTGTTCTTAAAAGTAGGAGAGTTTTGTAAGCAAATTTAATTATGACATTTAATTGTTACATGATAATATAGTTGCAAGCAGAGTCTCTCCATATCAGTGCATTCAAGGAAGCTTTGATATCTTAGGCTTTAGAGTTGCTACAGTACCAAGTTTTTTAAATGAAACAAACACCAAAATCACATTACATTCACATTGTGTCTCCTCACCTTAACAGAGCCAAGATGGAGATGAAGCTGTACAAGCCCCTCCCAAGAGGGCCTTTCTGAAGCGAGGCGAGGGCCTCTCAAGATTTACCAACAATCGTAAAGCCTCATTACCAAAAATGGAAGTGAAGAAGGATCCCAAACCACAACTCCAGGCCAGAGTAATCTCCCGCAGCAACTCGGAGCCTGTAGCTATCCAAAGAGGTGGCACCAATGGAGTCCAGCGGCTTCCTGTCCAGCGTAAAACCGCCACACTCAACAAAGAAAACCGACTGAGAGGTCTCAGTTCGCCACCTCAGAACATCAGAGTTGAGAGTAAGGCAGCACGAACGAAGGTTTTGGGTAGTCATCAAAGACAGAACACAGAAGGACCAGAGTCTGTTCAAACTGACCCAGAGGGTAGACAAACCAAACAACATCGACTGGGGCAAGCAAAGGAGCAGAATAATAAGAATGTGGGTCTGTCAGCTCAGGCTGCGAGGAACCCTGGTCACAACATGCAGCCAAACCCTGTAACCAAACAGGTGGGCAAGTTGAGCGATGATGATGCTGCTGCTGGAGAGAAAAGTTGTGGTTCAAGAGTGGAATCAGCAGGAGGAAGAACGGGGTTGGAAGGAGGAAGAGGAGACGGAGTTCCACAGGATTCGTTTGAGTTGTCGTTCCAGGAGAAGCTCCAGCGCTGGGAGTGTGACCGGCAGTTGGAAAGCATGGAGCTGGGAGAGTTTGAGCTGCTGGAGCAAGCGGCCGAGGAGCTGTCCTTCTCGTCCAACTCCTCCTTTGTCATGAAGGTGCTTTATTCAACTCATTAGTGATTGCTGTGTTTTAAATCAGAGATACATTCACAGACTATTTGTGAATTCCTGCTCTTACACTTTCGTTCATTCCAACTGTAGCGTGATGAGCGTACTTTATGGTCACAGCGTGCAGCTGTTTTCCGTTAAAAAGCTTGGGGGAAAAAAAAAACTAAAGTCAGTGTTGTGTTTGCAGCTCGTTTCCACTACCCCAAGTGGCCAAACGCCTGTTATTGTATAGTTTAAGTAATCCCCATGGTGGGTCGCCCTTGTGGCCTAGAGGTGAAGGCGCTGACCTTGAGCCACAACATTCCCGGTTTGTGTCCGGCTTGGGACCTTTGTTGCATGTAAATTCTCTCTTTCTTCCCCCTCATTTCCTGTCATCACTCTATAAAAGAAGGCATTAAAGATCCCCCCTTAAAAAGAAATGACCTTTGTAGAGAAAATGTAATCAAATGTTGTGTGTGATAGCCTGCCAAACGTTATAATTTCAATCCCCCGTTAATACAGCAGCTACTTCATATGTTTGATGACTGCTAACTCTTTTAGCAACAAGACTTAATGGAAAAAGTATATTCTCTTAAATGCAATATGGGGATTTCAGAAAACAACTGCTTGGACTATGATAGTGTAAAGAAAGCTACAAGAATTAATGTGAATGCAACGTGTTTTCCAAGAGTAAAGACTTGATTCTGTGGATTTTTTTCCCTGTATAATCCCATCATATTTAACATGTTGACTGTAAAGCTGTGTGATTTTAAAGACTCCGTTCTGTACTTGCAGGTTCTTCAGATGGACCAGATGCAGGCTGCCAGGGGTCTCCACCCGCGACGGCTCTCCTCCACCCCCATCAAGTCACCTCCCAGAAACGCTCTTCAGAGGTGCCATAGTGTTGGTAGTAGTGGTGGTTTGGCATGTAAAAGCAGTTCCATGATCTCGGAAGCATTCGTGCTGAGGATAAGAGGCGATACACTCAAGAACAAAGTGAGCAGTGAGGATAAGGAGGATCTAGACAGTGGGAGAAAAGACGAGCACGAGGACTCTGATGTTTCATCCTGTGGTGGCTCTGAATTTGAAGACCAGGAAGTGGCGGTCAAACCACCTTTGTTTCCCAGCACCCTTTGCTTTCCTGCACAGTCTAACCCGCCGTATGACAAGCGGTCGTATCAGGACGAGGAAAGTTGCAGGGACTCGGCTTCGGATGTGACACGAGTTGATGGTAGCGAGAGTGACAGCGTCCTCAGCAATGCTGACGAATCCACTCTGATAGAGGACAAAGACGGGCAGCAGGGTCGAGTTGTGTTTGACGACAATGACACGTGGAACGACCTGGAGGACACTGCAGTCGGCACAGCCAATGACAGTAGAGGAGTTTGTCCAGTTTCCAAGGCAACAGACAGTGGAGTCTCACCACCAGAGCGGACTCTGTTGAGGAAGGTGGTGGTGAGCAAAGTGGTGGAGCTGGATAACGGCACAGTCATTGGTTCAGCCAAACAAGAGCCAGATCCTCCTCCTGCCTCCCAGCTCATGACGAGGTTGTTCCCCTTGCTGAAGCCAAAGGCCCAGAATGCACCTCTCCCTCCTGCTTCTGAGTCCAAAAAGCCAGAGGAGGAGACAGGTGAGACAAACACTTGTAGTCTTTTAAACATCATAACCTATATCTGTACTTTTAATCAGTCAGACAAGAAGCAAATTTTCATCACATGAATTTGATTGGTATTGACACTTTTTTCATGATCAATATCTGTTATTATTTTTCAATTAATGGATTTATTGTTATAAATATGTCAGAAAATAGCGAAAAATGTCCATCACAATTTCCCAGAACCCGATAATGATATTTGGGTCTAGTTTAGTAATCCATATAATTGAGAGGCTGTTACAAGTGAATGTTGGCATTTCTGCTTGCTGAACGACTTTTACGATTAATTGTTTATCAAAATTTCAAATTTTTTTGTTGATCAACTTATCGTTTCAGCACAACACGTCAACAGTTCTGCCCTTCTGCCTTCTACTTTTTGTTCCTGCCTCTAACATTGTGGTATTAAGTTTACGGAGCCTCAATACCACAGCAATAAGTTCAGTACCTTTGAATATCACGACTGGCTGTCACTTTATTGTGTCATTTAATGTACTTTTAATTTGAAAAAAATAATTTCCAGGAAACAACTACAGAGAGGCGTTTTTAACCTTGAAAATCCTGTAAAGGATAATAATAAGAATCACTTTGCTCTGATGGGTTGTTTGATTCGGTCATAAAGTCAAAACATAAAAATTGGGGATGCGTGATATATCGGTGGCCGATACATTATTGGCCGGTAACTACGAAAGTTAAATTGTTATTGTTCTGATAATGGAATCTGCCAACAAAATCCATCACTAAGGAAGACAGTACGATCAGTTTTAACAGTTTCTGTTGAACAAGCAGAACTCAAACTTGCAGAAATGCGACTCGTTTGACTGCTATGCCAACAGTAAGTCGCTGTCCCCTTCTAATCCACAACTTGTGTATGTTTTACAAAGACATACAGAGCTCATTATGCTTATAGAACCAGAATCTGCTTTATATGTGCACACATACATGGAATCTGACTCCACTCTCCGTGTTATACACAGAACAATTTACAGGAAGATAGAAAATAGATATAAGATATTAATAAGATGAGATTAATATTATCGGTCATCGTATCGTATTGGCCACAACAAACGGATAATTATCAGTGATCGTTATCGCCCTTGAAGTTCTATATCTTTAATAAAAATGATCACAGATCAGAAGTCCTAGTTTTAAGCCTGATTTTGATCACAGAGGCAGTTAAGGATCAGGTATTCAATTGGCGTGCAGTGGGTATTATTTTAAGTTTTATGTGTGTGTGTATGTGTATGTGTGTGTCATCGTCTCCAGGCCAGCAGGTCCAGTCTAGACTGCTGAGGGAGAGACTGGTGGAGCTGGAGATTGAGATCGAGAGATTTAGGAAGGAGAATGCTGCCCTCACCAAACTCAGACAGGAGAACGAGAAAAACCAGGAAAACCTCAGGTGATATATCTGTCTGCGCTTAATGTTTTAATAAACAGAGGTTTCTACTCAGAGTTAATCTTCTGATTTCTGTTTCACGCTGTTTTACTATTTCTCTGTATTTTCCTTCATGCTGTTTTATTAATTTTACTTGTGGCTGTATGATGAGGAGGATTTTTTTAGGTGAGGCGAATCAAAGTCAAAATTTTGTCAACTTCTGCAAGTTCTTGTCATGGCGATCCGATCATATTTATACTATCATATAACTGTATAACAGTTTGCTTACACAATAAAATTTGACAAAGAAAGCACAAAACTCTTATTAATAAATATATTTCTTATTTCTTTTACTATGTCCTTTTCTAGGTGGAAATATTTATTATGGGTTTGTCTCTCCTTACCTGGGTGATTTATACGTCTACTTTGTTGTTTTTGTAGGAAAGAGCGTTTGGAGTTTGAGCAGATGAAAGCGGAGGAGCTGGCCAAGTTTGAGGAGCACAAGAAAGAGGAAAACAGGAAGTTGCAGAAGGAGCGCAAACTGTTCGAGAAGCACGTGTCAGCTGCCCGAGCCATACCCGACAAGAAGGAGCGAGAGGAAATCCAGGTAACACATACACAAAACTCGTACCATATCAGCAATTAACGTCAAGTCTCATCACAGGTTTAAAAGTTCTACAGTTTGTAAATCTAGAAAAGTGTGTCGCTCATTCGCAAACAACTGAACTTATTCAAAAGTTATTCTGTTTTTTTTTCCTTTATTGTATGCGAGTCCATGTTGTGTTTCAAAATCAAAAAGTAACAGACCTGTCACAAAAGGAGATATTAATCGGTCCTTGTCCTCCCTGCCAGGTGTTGAAGCAGCAGCTAAGCTCCCTGCAGGAGGAGCTGAGGGGGAGGGAGAGTCGCTGGGCCTCCACACAGAGCCGGCTGCGCCAACAGATCGACTCCCTCAACCAGGAGAACAATTCTCTCAGGGATGAGGTACCCACCGGACCTCTGACCCGTATCATTTAATACCGGATGTAAATGGGGCCTTAGTGTATGATTGAGAAAGATACCCAACCTAATGAATCTTTGTTTTAAAAAGTGTTTATCTTTGCTGAGTACTTGTGGCTGAAGTGGTAGTCCTCCTGAATAGTTCAATAATTATTTTAGATGTTTTTTTTTCTTTTTAAAATATGTTTTAAGTGTACTTTCTCTTTTAATTTAAGATCCGGATGTTGGAAAAGCTCCGCCTCAGTGCCTGGAAGAAAAACACTGTGAATGCAGAGAAGGACAAAGAAACGAAAGACGGTCCCAAAATATTTGAAAACAATGTGTCAACTGTGACCAAAGGAGTGAAGTTTGCTGTAAGTGTGTTTACACTATTTGTTATTGGTTATATTCATGTTGTCGTGTTGTGTCAGTCTGTCTAAGGTTAGGATCACATTTTTCAATTGTATGATTACAAAAACAATATAATAATAAAATATTTTAAATGTGTTCGTAAATAAAGTGAAAATAAACCACGTAAATGGGCATCAGGTCTCTTTGACAGTCCCCAAATCTTTCTTTGACCAAATTCCATTACACTTTTCAGACCCGTGTGGGAGCTCTGATCATCTCCTCCGATTTGTTCTCATCTTGGCATTACGTTGACATCACTGGTTCTCTCTCTTTGTTTTCAGAGTCCTCTTGACTCCAGAGGAAGCGGCAGCAGCAGCCCTCCACTGAGCAGCACTGCTGCAGCCACGAGACGGGGCTCCAGGGAGATCAGTCAGGGTGCTACAGGTACGGTGAAGAGAGAAATCTGGCACATGGGTTTTGGAGTTGCAGGTTTTTGCACACCTGTAACTTCATATGGGTGCCTTGTTTTGAAGATGCAATCAATAAAGTATTGATTAAAATATACTGTATTATGGATGTATTTCAAGCAGTAGATTTTTTCAAAACTGATATACAGGATTTTTCCTTGGATTTAACCCATTCGAGTGTTGTTACTGTGGGGCTCTTTAATCCACCAGATGCATAAACAGACTCACATTTGGTTGTTTTGCCCCAAAGGTTTGACTTTAAAGCAGCTTTAATCAATATATTTATATTAACAAGGGATGACATGACTACTTGTATGTACAAGGTGTTGCGTGTAGCGATGAACCAACAGAAAATTATCACCCAGCTCTGCAGTTCCCCTCAGCTCGATGGAGCTTTATAGTGACTTTTAGCTCATAGTTTTTGTTTTCCAGCCCCCAACTTGACTGTTTTGGTTCGCTCTCACCGCTCTGAGTTGTTTTCAGCCACAGCAGGCAGCTGTTTTCAGTGAAAAAGCTCTGATGAACCCACTGTAAACTACCTGCTCAGCAACAAACGGCAGACAGACAGAGCTGGAGACCAGCTGGTGAACATAGTGGAGCCTTTAGCAGCCAAAGAGACAGATATTTCCCTCAGGAGTTGGTTTGAGACCAGAAAAGAAGTAAAAGGAGAGTGATTGGACACAAACATGACTCCAAATGAATGGTAATGTTGCTCTGTATTTGATGGATGTGGTAATATGTCAGTGTGGTGTTCACAGCATGTTTCCACTGCCCCCAAGTGGCCAAAAAATCAGTTACTGCAGGTTTAAATTTGTCTGTCAAGCCGGCCAGAAAGATGTTCGGCTTTATAATGTTTGTGGGAAGGTTTCCTTTATTTCAGAGATTATTACACTTTTTCTGCCAGTTATACTCACAAAAACCCTGAGCTCTGCAGGCTGCAAAATTAATTGGTTGTACATCGCCAATTTCAGTCTACACAATTAATATTATTAACTGTCTCAATATATAAAGGTTTGATGACTGAACCAATGTTTTAGTAGTTGAGAACGGTCAATATTTTTCTATTTCTGTCAGCAGGGATGAAGAGCAGCCTGAGGAGGCCATCAGGGCCAGGCTCCTTTTCCTCATCCTTCTCCTCCTCTTCCTCCTCATTGCCTGGCAGGAGGACAGAGGAGAGGTCAGCAGCCGCCAGCAAGAGCCAGGACAAACCGCCAAACCAAGAACACACACACAACTGCGCTCCGGTAAGAGACGTCGTTAGTGCTGTTCCCTCTCTTGTGGTATAACAAACTGGACATGCTGCTGTCTATCAGGGCTCAGTCACTGCACGTATGTTTAATTAATTTGACATCTTCTCATTGTAGAGAAGAGATTCTCCGCCAAAACTACCAGAGTGCAGTGAGGCCGAAAAGCCAGAATCCACTCAGGAGGTTATCACACACCCTGATGGGAAGGTGAGAAAGTGGAAAGATGCGTCACCAGAATATGAAATCCTAAAAACTCGTGTCTTGATGGGAGCCACCAGGCATTCGGAGGGAAAACTTCAAAGCAGGAAATGGCTGCTTTCATCAGTTGACCTTAATTTGGATCTTAAAGCATAAATATGACTATATTTTATAGTTTTTCTTGTCAACAAATCACATGAAAAGACCAAAAACAACAATATGCTTGTCTGTCTCAGTACTTTCAGAATGTCACTTTTTGTTATAGGCGTTAAGTAGAAGCTGCTGACGGAGCTGTGGTTGTGATCCTCACAGATAGAGAAGGTTCTGGCCGGTGGCGATCGCCTTATTGCCTTCCCCAACGGGACCAAGAAGGAGGTTTCAGCAGACGGACTGACGGTCAAAGTCACCTTCTTCAACGGAGACACCAAACAGATCACAGCCGACCAGAGAGTGGTGAGACGATTACCTTACGTTACATAGAGTTCATGTGTCAGACACTTTAGTCCGAAGCGTCTTATAAGTTTTGCAGACATCTATGTGTTTCCTACGGAGGTTGAATGCAGTTAATGTGAGTGCAGTGCTTCCAAACAAATAACTAAGAGTGTGTTTAGTGCTACAGTAAGCCAGAGAAACGTTTCGAACACAGGAAAACGAGAGGCAGTCTGCACACGCTGAATATTGCAAGCTCATAAAAAATGTACGATGATTCAACCTCCAAGGTCGATTTCTCCCACAGCTGCACTCAGCTGGGGTTAAATGTGCACGTCATCTACCTGAGGTTTGAACACAAGTATGCTTCTTGTGTAAATACTTATCATTTGTGTATCAGTTTAGTTTTCTCGTGAAGCGATTGATGGCACCTTTGATAAAATAAATTGTACTTTGTAAAGGAAGTCTTGGAATGATTATATTGTCTAACACGGGCTGTATTTTACCTATTCCAATGAGGCTGATTATACACTTTTGAGGTTCATTATTGTGGAAATAAACAGTGTTAAGGTAAGAAGGTTGCACTCTTGGCTGTGACGTTAATGTGGACAGTCAGTTCAACTTACTTTTAAGCTTTTCCAAATCGTCTTAAATTGATGTTTTTATCCCCTAAAGTCAGAAGTCAGAAAGACTGATGTGAAAAAAATAGATTTTCTGTGTGTGTGTGTGTGTGTACGTTGAGAGCTCACAGTTGAAAACTCGAGGAGTCTGCTGTGAAATAAGATAAACATAAGAAGCACCTTTTCCACGTTACCCACCTGAATTCATCGACCGGTCACTCTCATATCACGACTCTGCTCCTTGTGCTCAGATCTACTACTACGCCGACGCCCAGACTACACACATCACCTACCCAGATGGCATCGAGGTCCTGCACTTCCCCAACAGCCAGACTGGTGAGAGCAGATGATCAGGCAGTAAAATGACCACCAGACAAAAGCTGCTGAGGTTTGGCTGTCGATATCCCCATGTGGTCAGATTGTCTAAAGAGGATCAGTTGAACTGAAGAGTGCGTTTTTATAAATGACCTTCTGGTAAATTTGGTTGTGCTGTCACATCGGAAGATAAATAACTAGTGCTGTGTCTGAAATCACTCCCTCATTCACTCACTGCTCCTTATTTAATAGAAACTCCTTCTCAGTTTACTCTATAGTGAGCAGTTAGTTGAGGTTTCAGACACTTATGAATCATCATTTTGCATTTTGCCATCACTGACAGGTCGAGAGTCCCATGACTGTTACTGTCACACATATACACTGAACAAAAATATAAACGCAACACTTTTGTTTTCGCTCCCATTTTTCCACGAGTTGAAGAATTTTTCTACGTACACAATAGGTATGTGTCTCTCACATTTTGTTCACAAATTTGTTTAAATCTGTGTTAGTGAGCACTTCTCCTTTGCCAAGATAATCCATCCACCTGACAGGTGTGGCATATCAGGATGCTGATTAAACAGTATGATTAGTACACAGGTGTGCCTTGGGCTGGTCACAATAAAAGGCCACTCTAAAATGTGCAGTTTTATTACACAACATAATGCCACAGATGTCGTAAGTTTTGAGGGAGNGTGCAATTAGCGTGCTCAGGCTCAGGGTCAGGGTCTTGACCCTGATGAAGACGATGCTCTGGACTGGCGTGTGCGACAGCGTGTTCCAATTGCTGCCAATATCCAGCGACTTCGCACTGCCATTGAAGAGGAGGGGGCCGACATGCCACAGGCCACAATCAACTCTATGCGAAAGAGATGTGTCGCACCAGATACTGACATTTCTGATCCATGAGATTTTGACAGTGGTGGAAGATGTTTTACTTTAGTAAAAGTAGCAGTACCACAGTATCTAATACTAATACTAAGTATCAGCATCAAAATATACTTAAAGTACCAAAAGTACTCGGTAAGCAGATTTGGCCCATTTCAGCATAATAGATATTCTTAATATTATAGGGCTGCATCTAATGATTAGCTTCATGTTGATTAATCGGTTGATTATTTTAATCTATAATAGCTTAATCTATAATAATGCATCATAATTTATTTGTTCATTATATTTTGTTTTAATAGTTTGAATTTGCAAAGTAATTAAAGCTATTAAATAAATGTAGTAGAGTAAAAAATACAGTGTTTCCCTCTGATATGTAATGAGTAGAAGTACAGCATAAGTAGCATAAAATGATTCAAGTAAAGTAAAAATGTACTTAGTGACTTTCCACGACTGGATTTTGACACCGCCTAGTTATCTGGTGGTTTTATTTTAATTAAAAACAATTTGCATTCTGACTTAATCTCTAGAAGGATTACACTGAAACTAAAGTTTACAAAAACAAACAAAAAAAAAGGAGATAATGAGCTTTGGATAACAAAGTGAAAATCTCGTCACAGGCGGTGTGTCAGTGATCACCACAACCTACAGAAACCAGCTGGTTATGATTACACTGTTATATTATTATACATAGTTTCTTTTATTTCCGCTCCAGAAAAGCATTTCCCAGATGGCCGTAAGGAAATCACCTTCCCAGACCAGACGATCAAGAACCTGTTCCCCAACGGCAGGGAGGAGAGCGTGCTGACAGACGGCACCATCATACAAGTCAACCCGTAAGTAAAGACTGCAGCTCCGGTTTGTCTCACTGCTTCTGTTGTTTTACAAGTTCTGAACCAACCAACCAACTGTGGTGAAAACTGCACAGCAGGTGTGGAGGCTTTATACTTCTACTCTGCACCAGCTGTATTTACTGGTTACTTTTCACATTCAGATTTGACATCAAATAAAATATAAGCTTACAAAATACAATTCATTGTTAAAAATTAAACCCAACTTTTTTGGCGTGCGACTTCTCACAAAAAAAGCCACCAAATAAACATTTCTCCTCTAAACGTCTAATCTTTCTTCTGATATTTCACAAAAACACACAAATCTGAGAAAAGTCCAACAGAGAACACAAATTTGTGTAGCAGGACTGTTTATTTCTCTTTTCTCTCCCATTAATAATCTCACGACCCCTCAGATTTATCTGGTGACCCTCTGAAGGGGCCCGACCCCCAGGTTGGGAACCACTGGATTGAACTAGCTAAGTGTATATAAAGTAGTTCAAACTAGCTCCACCTCGACCAGCAACAACAGTAAAATGCTGCTTATACATTAATTAACAATCTGATAACACAAAATGAGTTATAGGGTCCATTATCTGTACTCAAGTACATTTATCTGATACCTTTGTACTTGACTTCAAAGTCTTTTACTTGCAATTGAGTATTTCTGTGTTGCAGTATTACTTAAGTATTAGGGCTGCAACTAACAATTATTTTCATTATCACTTAATCTGCCGTTTCTTTTCTTGATTTATCATTTTGCCTATAAAATGTCAGTAACAATTTTCCCACAGATTTCTTGTTTTGTTCGACCAACAGTCAAAAACCAAAAAGATTTCCAGGTTACGATCATTTTTGATCCGGAAAAACATTAAATGTGCACAATGGAGAGTGAGACCAGCAAATACTTTTGCTTACAAATTGCTAAAACGATCATTTGATCAGAATAGTTGCCAATTGACTAGTGAGAGTACGTCTTCCACCACTGGAGTTTAGTAATACTCTGCTTGAGCTCCACCTTAAATGAGCACTAACAGTGAAACCACCTCTCTCAGGGACGGCACCAAGGAGATCCATTTCAACACAGGCCAGAAGGAGATCCACACGGCCGACTACAAGAGGAGGGAGTATCCAGACGGCACCGTGAAGACGGTCTACACCGACGGCAGGCAGGAAACCCGCTACCCCACCGGACGTCTCAGGATCAAAGACAAAGATGGCAACGTCATCCTGGACAACAAGGCGTAGGAACACGCTGTCTCACAGCTACAGCTAAATGAGTTCGAGGAAGTCATGAGCCTTTTTAATAGCATTTTAATTATTTATTTATGCATTGCATTTCTTAGACCTCAAGGATACAGTTTTGTATACAGGAACTTGGTTTGCAAGAAAACTCCACAGGGAAACCTTTCATGTTTCAGGGATGCAGAATGTTTTGTGTCTAAAAAGATATCTGAAATTTTGCAATGAAATCCCGTCTTTAGTCTTGCAAGATAATCTTCTGTTTGTGCCAGGACATTCACAGTCTTATAAATCGGAGTATTTTAACAATAACTCATTGTTTACATTTTCAGAGCTGTACAGAAACAAAATGTCACCTGGGCAGCAGATGCAGTGTGTGAAGTGTTTTTCAGTGTTTGTTTACAGCAACTTTAATTTGTAAAAATGTTAAATACATATTTATTTTCCTAGCTGACTGTATATTTTTTGTAAAATAAATTTTTATCTTTTTTGTTTTTAGAATCATGAATGTTTGTGTTGATAATTGTTGTGTTTTGAGGTGTAACTCTGCAGCGGGACATCTTACTGAGAAGAGCTTTAAGTGTTTATTTACAAAGAAAACACAGCAGAAAGGTTAGACATCATTCAAAGACTTTAATCTGAACCTTCATACAGACAAGTCTGTCTCACACGAGATCAAATGACTGGAAAACAAAGCGCGAAGCTCACTCAAACAGCCAAACTTGAAATAAATCACTGCTCTTCATCGTTACTGTGAAAGTAAAGACTACAGCACATTTTCTGCAACATGTAAAAACTAAGAACAGCAGTCAAACAGCACAACAGAATAAAAAAAATCAAGATTTAAACCAAACAGGACGTCCGCGAGTAAACCTGGAGAAAGACGAAACGAGACATTCATTAACAGAAGCTCACAAATATTGTCAAACAGTTGTTTTATGTCTTAAAGGCTTTGTTCAGACTGGAGGAAAATCAGATTTGTTTCTCAAATCAGATCTTTAAGACAGAGTTGTGTGTCCAGACATCACCAACCTATCTGCATGGGTTGCTGTGGTAACAAAGTATCTACGTACGCTGGTGACGCGGAAGCATGAGAAATGGAGATCCATCATCTCGCCCTCCAAACAGTCGCACTGTCGAGCCGCGGTGCTTCTGTGTTGTCCTTCATACTGCTCTGCTAGCAGCAGCGTGGATTCTGCTCACCCGCTCTGATGCACTCCCGTCACTCTGGATTTGACGTAGTTGTGTGTCACGTTGCGAGTGACGGAAAAGAAGCTTTGAAATCCAATTTGAGCGGCCAGAGCGTCCGGACTGAAATCCGATGGGAATCGCATTTCAAACCGCCTCCAAACGTGGCTTGGATCCAATTTGCAAAAATCGCATTTCATGTGGTATTTTGCTGTCCACACTTTCTAAAATCAAACTGGAGACGATCTGGATATGCCAAAAAACAGATTTGGACTGACAGTCCGAACAAAGCCAAAGATTCAGATGCTTACACTTGTTTCATTTTAGTATCTGGGCTGCATCTTCATTATGAATTAATCTTTGATCTTTAATCTTGTTTTTTAACTGATAAATTGTTGAGTGTATAAAATGTCAAAGTATTGAAAAAAGTCTCACAATTACCCAGAATCCAAGCTGATGTCTATAAATTATAATAATTATTACTCAGCAACTACCTAATCATGATGCCAAAGATAATGTATGTACTATGTAAGTGCAGTGGTTTGTATTTCAAAGTGACACATCTGTGATGTTTAAATGTGTTTTACAAATCAGTAAAATAACATCAAAGTTCAGAGGTACACAAAGTTTAAGTGTTTTTATCACATTTGAAACAAGATAAGATAGAACTACATTCAGCAGCTGCAGTACACAGTAGGAAGAGTGCAAATATAAAATATCAATAAGATACAAATCAATAATATAAACAGGTTAACGGTAAGGATCATAGACATGTATGACAAGTTGTATATGTACGTACAATTTCAAATCTGAAGCACAGGTAGGTATATTGTGTATACAGCTGAAAACTTACATGAACTGCACCCTGTGGGCGGATGGAGGTCGTCTCCGCTCTGCTTCACTCGAGCTCAGCCAGTCCGCTGCTCACCAGAGGCAGATGGACCAGGTCTCCGTCCTCGTTGTACAGCAGCACTGTGAGCTCTGGTTCCCGGGCCTGAACAGACAACAAGAAGGGCACGTGAAGGCAGCGAGGTACTGACTGAAAAGAAGTCACGTCTCGTGTTCTGACAAAGATCTGAGAGACCAAAGGTTAGACAATAAACTGGGTGTTTGCAATAGAGATATGCTGTAGCTCTGTGTTGATAGGGAGTTGGATTTTCTTTTTCTCTTTTGGGTAGTTTAGTTAGTTTTGTGATTTAATTTGGTTCATTTGTTTGTTATTTTGGCCAGGGCTCTCAATGATGTTTAATTTAAGCTTCCAATCTGGCAATAAAAGATCAAATAAGTCGACTCCTCATACTCCTCATCTGGTCTTATGTTACTCCCCCTCTCCCCTAGACCAGCTTGGGGTCGTAACAGATGAATATGAGATGATTATTCCTCCTGGTCAGTAAGGAGGTCCATCCAACTTTTTGATAGAGAGAGCTGCATCTGCAGTTTCAACAATGAAATCATATTTTCATTTTAAACATCCACTGGACTGTAAACAGCTTCATTGTTCATGTTAAAGGGTGCTTCAAAATATGTCTGCCCCTAAAATCATCGAGACTAAAAATAATGAGCATATCATGTAGTTAAATAGTTAGCATCGTTTTGGTCACAGTTGTGGATCCTTCAAATTAGCAATCAAAGTGTGTATGCATCTGATAAAAAAGAACTAATAATAGTACTAATAATAATACTGATGGTGCCATTATCATAATTTTGATATCAACACTTAATTAAAGGTATCCTGTGGAGTTTTAAGCCTCTAATAGCGCTACAGAGCAGTTGTTTTGAGTGGGTCCCTGTTTTATTTGTTCGAGCACACAGGTGACGTGATACATATTCCTGCTGATCACTGCACAGTATTCCACTGATTTACAGGTGTCAATAATGCAGGAAAGGCAGTGAAGAAGACTGCAAGCTACTAAACAGATGTAAACAATGCAGGTTTCAAACTTTTAAGAAAAATCAGCTTTGCAAATGTTTTAGGAGGAAGGAAATGCAGTCACGCTGTATGTTTCTTACCACAACAGAGGCTGTGATGTTGCTGTGTAACAGGTCGATCATGTCCATTGCAGCCTTCACGCTCCACCCGGGGCTGTAGGGCAGCTTGTCTTCCTGCGTGTTGCCACCCGGAGCCTTGAAGCCGGCGACTTTGACCTTGAGCGCCCGCGTCAGAAACCGCAGCAGCTCGGCCGGCATCTGACGCAGCCTGACAGGAAGTGACGGAATATCAGAAGACATCAGTGGATCCACAACACCTGCAGATCAGCCACATTCAAGGGCCTCTAATGGTACTTGGAGCAAAAACAAGGTCTCAAGCGTATCTCAAAGAGTATATCTATGGAAACACCAACAACTACTGAGAGCAATTAACTTTTACATTTACATAGAAACACAAGTTCTCTAACAATCACAAGAAGTCAATAAAAATCTGTGTACTGACCTGAGGAAGCTAATAATGGCCACTTACTGTATACCTGCATGTTTTAATCTTATGGTACTGTAGTAGTTGCTAGTGCAGCCTCACAGAGCTGCTAGCATGACTGTAGACTCTTAGTCTTGTTAGTTAAGTGCAGATAAAAGCAGCTGAGATCCAGTCTATTATTTGAATAAAACTGTGGAGTTCATACTTGCTGGTGGGCAAAGTGTCATCAGAGCCAAAGTCGACGTGTTGGACCAGGATCATGACGGGTTCCATGCTGGCGAACTTGATCAGCTTGGCCCTGTAGTATTTCCCATCGCTGTACTCTGCCAAACACGGTCCACCTGGAACCCCCAAGCATAAAGTCAAGTCTGTCCAACTTACTGAACTCTGCACAGAAATGTGAGACACTGTGATTGTACTCTGTTATCTAGTGAAAGCAGCTGCTCATGTTTGAAATGTATTCATGCACTTGTGAACAAAACCTTCTCCTTCCTCAGGATTACTCTTGTGACTATGGGGAGTGTGTGTCCGCATTGTTCGTGCTTCTTAACATTTCACTGTACTTTCTGATTTCTTCTGTGATTTCTCAGCTTCGCATGCACATTAGTATGTGACCTAGTGTCACAAAGACCACAAGGAGAGGAAGGTAATTTTATGCACCTTACTTAAAGGTGCGAGACCACTGGAACATTTCATGGCAGTGCACTGACTCCAATCCACAAATCTATATAATACTAGGCAATGTTGAGATCACAGTAGTTTCTTCAGAGATCCAGCTGGCATCAGAACACTTGAAATGTATGTAGACCAGCTAATGCTGATATGATGGTAATTAAGTCCCATCCATGCCTCGAAACACAAGCAGTGAACAACACAGTGAAATGTTACCATGAGGGAAGTTGGTGAGTCGTGGCAGACTGTTGACGTTTGCATTGATTCTGGTCAGAGCCTCATCCAGAGTCTCTCCATCCACCTCCACACCAGCTGTTACCTCCAAAGGCCACAGGAACAGCTGCAGGACACAGGGACAGATGAACATTGATCTCTTATCGGCTTATCAGTTTAGCTTCATTTATTTAAAGTTAACGACTGACTACAGAAAACATCAACAATGATGAAAAAACTTAAGTTGCAGTTGTAGGGCAGTGTGCAATTTGTTCTCAGAAGATCCCAGTGATCTGATTTTGACAAAACTCGCTCCACTGTAGCATCCAAAAGGAACTACAGTTACACGATACAAGATGGCGTCGTGTATTTAGACCTCATTCATGCTTGAGTACTTTTTACAATACACATCTTTCCTTTACTAAAATGACTCAGGATCACCTTCCCATCAGATTATTTAAACTTTTAGTCAGTTAATTGGTAGAACTGTATGCACATCAGCATTTTTTAATAGACAATGTTACCTCCATGGTTAGTAGTTACCTCGTTGGGAGTCCACAGGTGCTTCACCCTGACTTGAAACTGCTCTCCCTCCTGTGGCAGGTTTGGGTAGATGTAGGGCCCCAGCATTGGCTCCTCTGGGCCCCTCAGACCCTGGAGACACAGCATCTACATCAGTCTTAGATTTACTCACCCGTTAATGTCTACATGCTTGGTAAAGGCACGACTTACATCCTGACATGTTTCAGCCGGGGGGACAGCTGCAGGAAAGTCATCCAAACTATTTAAAACCGCAGCCACAGAGGGTAACTGAGGTTTTATCATGTCAGTCCAGAGGCTTTGTGAGTATCTGACTTTTAATCATAAACATCTTGTTATCTTGGAAATGCTTGGTGAACTGCTTAAATCTCCTTTTAGCAAACTTGAGGTAACTGATTTCAAACTCACCCAGGAATCCTGCAAGATGATGTAAATAAACTGCACATAGCTTGCTCATGTTTACCTACCAGTGTTGGAGATCAGTCTGGTCTGACCTCCAACTCCTGAGAAAAATATCTACGTCTTAAGTTGCTAAATGTTCCTTCACCAGCTACTTGTTTACTTCTCTGCCATTTTATAGTGTTCAGGTAGCAAATATTCAGCCTCTCTGAGCCTGTTTACTGTTTTACTGTGTATGAGGACGTTGGCGAGAGCAGCGAGACTCATTTACAGTCTACAGAAAGCCAGAGAATCAAAACAATGAACAAACACCTGCATAAAGCTGCTGAGTTAGGTGTTCTCAGTTGGTTGGTTATTTGACTCAGTGTTGATGATGCAAATGTAATATTGTTGTTTAACTGAAGTTTTGTTTCATTACTTTCTCTGGTTGAACAATTCTTCATACCAAACCGAATCATTTCATTTGGGTAAACACAAGTATATGGGATGGTCAGCCAATCTCCATAGTAACTACAATACCTCAGTGTTGATGTCCCAATCATCCAGGAGGAGGGCCGGAGACGTCACCGAGTGTCCCTGCAGAGAAACACAGATCGAGTAAAACATGGCAGCACTGCTTCATCTTGGCAAACAGAAAACAACACACACACAGACCGTCTGTGCTGAGACAGTCCGGTCCATGGAGGCGTGTTCGTGGTGACACAGGATCCTGCTGAGGCTCAGCCCATCCAAGAAGAGCTCCACTGTGAGGGGTCCCCTAGGGTCTGTCGGCAGCTCCTACCACACACACACACACACACACAAACACAAATACACACACACACAAATACACACTAGGGGTCACCAACTCTTAACCAGTCGAGTAGTTGACACTGTTCAGCGCTGTGGGCACTAGTCGACCAAGGATAATATGATTATATCCAACATCCTCAGATTTACACTAGTTAATGTGTAAAACACCAATGCCTGTACATATTAAGGCTGCACGATATTGGAAAAATCTGACACTGCGACATCTTTTTTTTCCTGCGATATATATTGCGATATGAAAAAATACAGGAAATTTCTGCAGATACATGCAGTCATGTACAGATATACAATTAACGATCAGAATTTTCATTATTTGGGTATTTTAAAAGTCTATCCTCCTTCTTCTACCACACTTGGTTCAGCCATCTGCCACCCCTCCAGAAATCAGCTTGGACTCCTCCACTATCGGTTTCAGGTATGTGACTGTGACACCGACATGGACAAGTGGAGAGAGAACAGGTGGAGAAGTATTTGGGAAAAACAACATGTTTCTTAATAAACTTAACAAATGGACTTGTGTGTCGCAGTTGTGTTATTTACATGTAAGCTATCACTTCTAACGATGTTCAAATGTGTGCTTAATCTGCGTGGTGGAAGATAAACAGGCCTCCCGGCGTGGCTGAGGACGGAAAAACTCTCAAACTCAAGCAACAGACAGATTTATCTGCCGGCAAGATGTAAGTACAGATAGATCTGGATACTGCAAGCTTTGTGTGTGTGTGTGTGTTAAGCGTTCTTAAATTAGGGCACGGACCAGCCCCATGACAGTAACTTTAACTTTTAACCAGCACCGGTACGAGGTGCCACTGATAACGGTACACACACTCAAAAGCTGCTTCGCGTAACTGAACGCTTGCCTCTAGCATCAAGGCGACATTATCTGTGTCAGTAGCCGCGTTGCATGCATGTTCGCAGGCAGGTGATACACAGACTCTGCATGCACAGCGATCAGTTTGCTATGTACTCTGGAGAAGGGGTGCACCAAAACAGGCAGTGCTCATTTTCAGGCTGTGGTGGGCAACTAGTGGGGCCTGCTTTGGTTGTTTGATAAATTGATGAAGTGCACCCCTTCACCAGAGCACATTGGGAAGTGATCAAACTCTGTGTATCCAAGAACCCTTAAATTGGACTAAATTATGTAATATCAGACAGACTTTTCTTGTAGATTAGTCGTAGAAAATGAGAACTTTGCGAGTTTTCCTTTTGTATCAAGCAGCAAAAAAGTTGTAGCATGACGTGTTTGAGTTAATTTGCCTTACTTGACATTGCACGTCCTGCAATGTGACTATTGCACATGCGAACATCGCAATGTCGATGCTGGAACAATATATCGTGCAGCCCTAGTATGTTGACAGTACATTCATTCCGGTGTGACACCATAACAAGGCACTGAGTGTATTTCTACCATGACTTGCATGTCCACACAGCGGCTCAGCAACACCTCCCTCAACAAGGCCACTGCATCTCCCTGCCATCTACCACCAACCTGAAGAGACAGAAACAGAAGAATTGAGAGAGAAAAGTTGAGGTGAACATGCGAAAATGGTTTACTAATGCTTAACCAATAATTATTCAATAAAATGTTTACAATTAGAACAATCTTCTGTGGCTGAGTGGCTTAATACCAGACATTTACAGGCACCACCAGTGGTTTTGCATGTTTAAGCCAAAAAAATACATCTGCTTACACGCTCCATTAGTGGCAGTCATTTCCCAAAGCATGCACCCATATACAGCCAGTACACACCGACATACATGTGCGAACATCCTAAGTGGTTGACTCTGACAATTATAATAATTATGGATTTAAAAATATAAATTAATCAGAATGTAAATATATCATGCAATAAAAGAAAAATAAGTATTTGTATTAGCATTTTGTAAGATCTATATTTAGAGAATATCAAACATATATATATATATATTTTTTTTTTTACAAACTCATGGATTTAACAATACAAAAACAAACTCTTACAGGGTTGATACTGTGCAGCTGGCAGGGCATACAGAGCTGAGGAACATCTTCACACAGCAGCATGGGGTACACATGGACCACTGGGATGTTCTCCACCAGGCCGTAGTCCACATACTGTACCTGGTAACACACAAACATACACGAACATTACCTAAAAATACATATTAGAGATGTATCACTGTACCACCAAGGAAAAGCTTTTAATTTTCTTTATGCATATACAGTTTGACATATAATGTGTTGATAAAATGACGATAAAATAAATAACAAAATATCTGGTACAGATAGGGATTCCCCCTAAAAGTCAATGATTCGAGTCATCAGTGGGGGAATTATTGTTATTGAATTATTATTACTGGTTGGTGAATCTACTTTAAGTCCAAGTTTATTTCTCTCATATAATCATACTGGGTATAATCATGGTGAAATGTATGTCCGTTAGCTCCTTCAATTGTGCAATAAAAAATAAGTGTAAAGTAGAATAAGAATAAAGAATAGAAATAAGTGATAAATAATAACGTTAACTGTAGTAGTGACTTTGAATAATAAGTAAGTAAAAGGGCAGTGTCCTCATTTAGGATCCTAGTGGCCTGAGGATAGAAGCTCTTCCTGAGCCTCTCAGTGCTGGTTTGGTGTATCCGGTATCTTCTTCTCGACCACAGCAGGGAGAAAAACAAACACCAGGCAGTCGCTGTTCATGATGGCTGTGGCGATGCCCTCATGGATGGAGCGCGGCGTGACCTCCCTGGTCAGGCAGTGCCAGTGCCCGTTGAGCTCCAGCCAGTAGGCAAAGTTCTCGACCTGTCCGCGAGTCCCAATGAGCTGCACGATGGCGAAGAACTGCTGGTGGCCGTTGTACTTCTCCTGCTTCTCCAGCTCCAGCATGAAGAGGGAGCTGAAGCAGGACCACATCATCACCCAGTCCACCGCGCCCGGCAGGTTGATGTCCGTGGCCAGGAACACATTGTCCTCCCCCTGGTTGAATGGCGCTATCTGGTATTCCAGGATTTAGCCAAGTCTCAGTGAAACAGGACATTACAGTTCCTGATATCCTGTTGGAAACGGATGTGGGCACGGAGGTCGTCCAGTTTATTATCCAACGCCTCTACAATGGCTAGCAGGATGCTTGGCAGAGGATCTGGGACCGTAGCTGGTGTTAATCCCTCCACGTTTGCCTCTGTGTTTCCTCCCATGTTAAGGTGGATGCACAGATGGAAGCAGAGGTGGTCTTGCTTGTCTATGTGGTCGGGGTCGTAGCTGGTGTTTGTCCCCTCCACCTTTTCCTTGACATTTACATTTGAAAACCTCGACTGGCCAGGCAGCAAAGTCGGCAGAGTCCACAAAGCTGTGAGTTGACCATTTCCCCATCATAGTGACCGACCCGTAGTCACACGCCATCATTGTCCAATATTATTCCAAAAAAGTACAACTAATATTTGTAAAAATAAACGTAAAGAGCATAAATTTGCATAAATTTAGCAGAGCTAACGGAGAGGCGACTGGAGAGGTCTACGCCCTCTAGAACATGGCTCATGAAAGGTCTCACCAAAATTACACGGAAAAGATTTTTTGTGTTTGTGTCTTTCTGACCTTAACGTGTCCTCCCAGGACCTCTAGCAGCTCTCCTCGATACCACAACATATCAGGTCCGATGATGGCACAGCCTAGGACTGACTTCCAGGTGTAGGCCTTCTGCCTGGGCAATGTCTTCATGCTCTGCTGAATCCTCTCCCTAAGCTGCTCCAGCTGACACTCTGAACACACCGAACACATACACACACATATATACAGCCATCTTCCTCTCTGTATTGAAACCAAGATAATAAAAAAGTGGTTTTAGAGCACATAGAAGGCTGTTTTCCCCCTTTAAAATCCATTACAGTTCTAGTTGAAACTTGTTTTGTTTGACACGGTCTGATTTGCTGTTTTTAAATTCTCAGTTTTCCGTTTAATACACACGCAGTCTAAATGAATAAAGCAAGTGTTTTCAAGATCCTTCAATATCTCGTCCTTACAGGTGAATCTCAGCTTTTGTTTTGGCCTTTTTCTAGGAAATACTGTGCACCTCAACCTGTGGTTGTTGCTTTTGTTTTACACATACAGTAGTCCCTTAACTGCTCCTTATGTTTTATATAATTTCTTCAAGTTCAATTATTATGTGTTTTAAGTCAATCTCAACATTAGTTCAGTGATGTGCTTTTATGTGTACCTGCATTCTGTGTTCTGGCGTAAATGAGACCGTCCTCTCCGATGGCAGAAACACTTATCTGGATGTGACCGAGGCATGGCAGCTCTGGGGGGTGGTACGACTGAGTCGTCACCTGCGCACGCACACACACAGAATATAACCAGAACTATGGATAATAATAGCTTTTTGTTCATAACCCACATTTATCATACACTTTTCCATATTTTACGTTGTTTTAGTTATATAGTCAGTAGATTCCGAAAAATCTTAACAATTTAAAAAATTAACAAATTTTACGAGGCAAGACAGTGCAAGTTTATTAGTATAGCACTGTTCAACAACAAGCCAATTCAAAGTGCTTTCCATAAGACATAAAAGACATTAGGACAAGATATAAAAAAACCCAAGGAAATATGAAAAGAGTAAAATAAAATATAAGATAAAATGAGCTAAAACAGAATAAGACAGATAAAACAGGAGAATATAAAGTACAGCACAGTTACAGTGCAGTGCAAGATAAAAATAAATAGTCCCAAATTGAGTTTAATAAAAGGCAGTGGCAAAAAAAGTCTTGAGGCTTGATTTGAAAGAATCACGAGTTGGAGCAGACCTCAAGTGTTCTAGGACTATGTTCCTGATATGGTGGTGCATAAAAACTGAATCCTGCTGTTCTGAACTTAGTTAAATGCTGAAACTGCAATATGTTGTCACCAAAGTTTGCCTAAGTGGCTGACTATTTCAGGTATGACTCTATTTACATCGAAGGATAAAAACGGTTTCTTGTTCAGAGAGTGTTTATGTGTGTGATCACCTTCTCAGCAGACATGATGGTGCGGGGGGCTGGTTTTGGAATGGCGGGAGTCGAGGCAGGGGAGGGTGGGGTGAGGAAAGGAATGGGACAAGTAGCTGACTGAGTGTTTTTTCTCTCGCCATCAGTTTGTGTCTCGCTCACTGGAGGCTGTGAATCAGTTTCTTTGGATTTTTGATGGACAGCATCTCTGCAAGAAGACAGAAACACTCACTTAGGAAAAAAAAACAGTTGCCCACCAACATTAGAAAGACACTGGCTTAAAATGAATCAATTAATTATTATTAATCAATCAGCCACTGGCTACTGACACTCAGTACTGGCTTAAAAATATAGTGATAAGGTTTTAGTCAGAAATAGATATATAGAGATGAGAAAAGAAAGGTTGCCAAGACCTGTAAATCATTATAATCTCACACACAGACAGAGAGACCTTGGTTTTCTTTCCTTGAGGGCGAGACCCTCGCTGGCCAGAAAGTCTGCAATGCTGACAAACTGTCCCATCCTGTTGGAGCAGAACAGAGTGACGGGTACTGGACGCTCATCTGTCAACTCCTGGACAACAAGAGAGGAGAACGAGACACACAGTGAAACTAGGTCATTACAGCAACAAAGCAAAGAGGTAAATAGTGGAGAGCAAAGAGTAAAATGAGTGAAATAACTAGTAATAATAATAATAATAATTAAAAAAAAACGGTAAAGCACCACTGAAGCCGCTGACTTGAAGAAATTACTTTTATTTTACATTTATAAAGTACTGTATGTAGATAAAGGGAACTTGAGCTTGAGTTACAATCTTCAGCGCAAGGAAAAGGAGAAAGACATGTGGGCGTGAGGAGAGGAAAGGAGAGAAAGACCTTGATGGTCATAACAGCTGAGGCTCCGGTCAGGTAGTAGGAGATTAAGTCGCAGGCTGTAGCCGTCCAGGTGGATCGACCTCCTGCTGGTCTGAAAGACAGAAAGGAGAGTGAGGAAGAAATCAAGGTGAGACAAAGTGAATCATGAAAGAGTGCGAAAGAAGTGGAAACCAGAGAACACACATTTCACCCAAAACAAAACACTAACATTGCAAACCAGCCCTCATAAGATATATATTGTCTAATTCCAGACAATATATAACTACTATGCCAGCACCATGTGCTGCATTTAAATCAAATTTTAGATCAAACCACCCAGCCACACTCAGAGGGTGTGCGTGTGTTTTTTAAGGACGGATAGGGACTAAATACAGTGTGTGTGACGGTGTGTGTGACCTGATGTCAGTGAGAGTGCACTCCAGTGCCAGAGAGCCCATCAAGGAGGACGGCAGCGGCCGCAGGTTGCTGACGTGGAGCTTCACCGTGTTGCCATGGTCACAGCGCATCACCTGGTACCAGCCAGGAGAGAGACAGAGATACACAGTCACTATTCATTCATTCAATTCAAAGTTTCACAATAACATTTAATGAATGCTTTACAGTATGATGGGTGAATGCCAGTACATAATCCAGCCAATCAGTCATATCACTAAACAAGGACACACATATCAAAACATTGACTTATTGACTCAAAATGTCTTGTGTTGCAGTAAAATGGCAATGAAAAGACAAACACTACATTCAGGCAGCTCTTTGGGAGCAACAGTTTTTGTACCTCTGCAGTGTTGCTGGATGTGACGTCAGAGCAAATCTGTCCTCTCTCCCAAACCCCGTTAATGAGAGCAGCACAGTACATGTCTGCCTTCCACACCACATCTTCGGGCTCCTTAAGTGCACACTCCTTCTTCACTAGCTCACATACCCTGAAAAACACAGCAAGATATAATCATAGAACTAGCACTATATGCTTGAAACATCATATAGCCAGCAGGACCTTTACTTGGTTGCTTCATGTGGATTTATGCAGCTTGTAAAAATGGTTAGTTAGTAAAACTATTATAGGGATGCTCATTTTCAAATGACCCCTTTCAGAGGTACAAAAAGCAGCCATTGCTTCATTGTACCGTACATATAATACTGCATTTGCACATTTTTCAGGCATTTTTTGACTGGAAAAAGATAAATGATTTTTCTGTACCAATACTTCTCTCTTTGTCTCTTTTTTTAAAGGATTTTTAAATCGTGGTTTTGCTTTTTAACTGCTGACCTTTTGAGCTGAGAGTCGTACTGGGTGAGTTGGACATAGAAGCTGCTCGGTGAATTGACGTGGCTCACTCTGACTTTCAGGTCTTTGAGTTGGCCAGGGAGCTTCAGCTGATGCTGAATCTCCAGTGGCTCCTCATTCTGCTCTCCGGAGATGTTTTGGGCCGGGGCATCGGCGCCCTCCGTGGCCAAACCAAGCTCAAGTGGAGGGTCCCATATGGCAGGGTCATCACCAAGGGCACCGGCATCCTTGGACTTAAGTCTGCAGGAGGGAGGGAGGAATTGGAGGAGATAGTGGGGGGAGTGGAGTGAGAGATGAAATGGAGATGATGTACAACAAAGAAGAGAAGTGATAGCAAGAGGTGGGGGAAAGAATGTAAGTAAAAAAAGAAGAAGAAAGAATGAAGATGACTATATGATATGAGAAAGAACTACACAAGGCAAAAGATGAAGGGAGAAAAACTGAAATAAAAGTGGGGATGGCTTGATTTTTCCATTTTTCATAAAACTTATACCCTGAAAATTGAGTATCTGCAGATTACAATACCAATCAGATAGTATGTTTCCCTCTTTAATAACTATTAAGCTCTTATTTCTGCAGTGTTGGCCCTCAGATGTGGTTCCTCACATCTGCCTGCAATAACATTGGTGTTGCACATTTACAACATTAGAGTTAACTATTTCTTTAATGGTACAGAAGTATTAATTTTAAATTATTAAGATTACATAAGGTATGGTAGCCTTTTTCTCATCAACTCTCAGAAATACAAGTTGTAGAAGACACTCCCCAGACAAATCTCACCCCTCTTTGTCTTTGAAGGAGGCCAGCTCCTCTTTGACCAGCTCAGCTATGTTGGCTAGTGGCCCGTTCAGACCGCTCTCAAACAGTTTGACTGGCAGAGGCTGACTCTTAGGGACTGCTCCTGGAGGGGTACAGGGAAGAAAATAAAAATGGTGAGAAACAACACAAACCACAAAATGGGTTTTGCTGACAAGTGAGTGCAATATTAAAAATACATGTTTAGTATCTGACACACACACACAAAGAAATCAGAAACACACAGATACTTAGTAAGTTAACTAATTCACATACACCCACGCACACAGTACCTGTAGCCACAATAGTGACCAGTTTCTGGTGAGCCAGGATGATGAATCTCTTGGTGCAGGCATCACTCCAGGTCTCTCCATCCAGAGGAATCACATCTGACAAACGGCAGTGGATTGCCTGGACAGCAGAAGAGACATTTTGACTTAACACTCTTTAAGAGTGCTGGGTTAAGTATAAAAATGTAAGTAAATACATTTTTGGATGTTTCATGCAGTATGTCCAAAGCATAAGGCAGGATATTAGACTGAGGAAATACTACAGCAACTAATCTTGGACGATTTTAATGTGACTATTGCAGCAAGCAGAATATAGACGTTATCAAGAAAAAAAAAAAAGCAGAAAACAAGATTTTTCGCCAGGACTGTCAAAGTTTGATATTACGCTTCAGGGCCAACTTACACAAAAGTAAAAAATAAATATCAGCTGATCAAATGAAATGCTGCGCTCTCACCATGGAAGGAAGGGCAAAGAACTCATCTTTGATCTTCTTCAAGTCGCTGACTGACAAGATGTTCTTATTGCCAAAGTCTACATACCGCACTTCCACTTTTCTGCCCCCTGGATGACCTAAACTCACAAACAAACACACACACACACACACACACACACACACACACACACACAAAACACATCAGGGTTACTTAAGTTTCTGGTTAGTTTGTGAAGAAACCCTTTTGCCAAAATCGGGCAGCAGTGGCACTGATCCACAGCACTCAAATTGTAATTCCAGTCTCTGTAACAAAACTAATAGTATAATGTGTAGTGAAAATTAATTTGGGAAACTTATTTTTTTACTCAGTTGATACTGTGAACTGAAGGGGTTCTGAAATGTGTAATGAAATCTTGAAATCTGATAAAGGTGGAAGAAATTATTCAAAATGTGAAAGAAAACGAGTTGAAAATGATTCAATTAATATTTGCGTATATCCCGGAGCTTTATGGTATAAATCTGCTTCAAAAAGATAAGAGAAAAAAGGAGAGAGATTGCAGAGAAATAACAGAAAGAACCAGTAACAAAACCAAGCCTGATAAAACTTTCATGACCCCGGATACAGGTTGAATCACTACTACATTACACTAATAAGCAATACCCACTGGTAAAACAGACATTCATTCAAACTGTGACATGCACATACACACACCCTCACCTATGACCTGAGCTCTGTACCACAACTTGTCATCAAAGCGGGCAACACAGGCCTGTCCTATCACAGGGCAGTAGAAGTTGAGGTCATCTTCTCCAGCCATGGTAGTCGCATTGTAACAGTCCTGGAGCTTGGCTGAGAGCAACAAGAACTCCATGTTGTCAACCTGGTGGGGGAGTGGGGAGGTAGGGAGGATACGGATAAAGTGAAAAGATGGAGAAAGAAAAAGAAAAAAGAGGGGTAATGAAAATAAAGAAGAGAAAAGTTGTGTTTCATTTTCATGAAAATTAATCTTTCTGGGATCTTAAAAACTGCCCTATTTTCTCTTTTAAGCACACAAGGTTTGTTTCTCTTGTCAATCTAAATAACATCCCCAGCATCTGAGCCTTGTTTGAGCATATTATATATATATAGTGCATGTGTGTTTGTTTAGTTAGTACCAGCTGGATGTAGAAGTCAGCAGGGTTGTTGATGTGGGACACCACAGCATTGAGCTCTGTGTTGATCCTGGGATACACAGGAGGGTAGTACTGCAGGGGCTTCCTGCCCAACGTCACTGGAGAATAAAACCTTTTTTGGAAGAGCACAGCCAAAGTTAGGCCACTTCAGTAGTAGGGCTTGGTATTCACAAAGCCCAAACCAATGCTTAAAGGCATAACGAGTAGGATTCATCAGTTGCTGTTTGTAAACGCAACATTCAAAACTCCCTGGCTCAAAGCGCATGCGCTTCTGGTGGCCTCACGTGCTTACGATCTGGCAATAGGTCGCTGCGTTTCTATAGAGTCCCGCACCTCACACCCTGCGTGCTGTTATTGGCTGGGGGATACACACCACTGCCCAAAGGTTGATGCCCAGAAACGTCCCGAGCACAGCAAAATAAGAAAAAACCGGCCGAGGGCAGGGTCTCTGCAGATACTGCCAGACACTTCTAGTAGGTCGTAAGTGAAGATTGAGAGAGATTATTTTTGTATGATACATTGTTATTTAGGAAAATCCTACTCATTATGTCCGTAACAGAATTGTGGTAACTTGCAAATGTACCTGGCCACTTCAATGAAAACAAGGTACTCTCTGACGGAGATGGGCACATCACTGGACTGCTCCATGGGAGCTTTCCTCAGGTCCACCAATAAAGAGTCTCTGTCCTGACCCAAAGGCCGCATCTCCACTGCTGCAGAGCCAATCACACTGCGAAATTCAACCTGTGCCTCTTTACTCCAGCCCTTCGTCTGCACAAACACACACACACACACACACAAAGTAAACACACCACCTACTACTTCTGCTGTGTTTGGAAAAAACATAAATTAACAACAATAAAACATAACACTACATTTCACAAAACAAATCAAAGAGAAAACACTGCAACATAATTAATAAAACAAAAATATCACATTTTAAGAAAAAGTGAACAAAGCAGAAAACAGAGAAAAAACATTTCACAAACTGGAAAAGTTACTCAAGGTAAATTCTGTCTTTCTCAGTCTTACTTCTGATTGTTTGTCGTTCTCAGATACTGGAAGATACAATTGTTTTCCTTTCTGCGCACCCTTTACAGTGTTGGGACTTACCCAAGTTCACGTTTGCTCAAAGGTTGTGTTTTCTGTTATTCCATTAATTATTTTGGCAAAACAGATACTGTACCTATTTAAATCTCAGTGGTCTTACCTGGTCATAGGGGATGAGGTCCTTGAGTGAACATCTGATGGCCTGAGAAGCAAAGTGACTCAGTTCCACATTCACCGCCTCACCCACCTTCCTCAGGTGGCTGTTCACAGCCTTCAGTAAAGACTCAGTGGTCCCCTCCTTACTGGAAAAGGTGTCAGAGAACAGTGGAGGATGTACTAGAATAACTTTGTACAGCATTCTACTGAATAAGTGAGGAAAATGCTTCACAATCAAGACATTCAAAATGGGTCAGTTAAGCATCTATGCTGCATGTACTATATAGTTATGTGCAACTTCTCCAATGAAATATGCATCGACAATATACCCAGTCAAAATACATTGATGGAATAATTTCTTTGAACTGAGATGCTGAGATATTTTGCTGATATATTCTAATAAGATGATGTAATTATTTGCTTCTTTCAGTCGTTCAGTACAGAAAATGAAACAATCCTTCTGGTGCTGGATTATACGGTCACAAAATGTGCAAATGATGGAAATGTATATTTTTAAATTCAGGTCTACATTTTCAAAACACGTGTAGACATGTGCAGGGATAACAAAAGAACTGCAAGACTTGCAATGCAGGCATTATTTTGCTTTTTTATTTCTTTAGTGGGTCTAAATTAAACAAAAAATGGTAACAACTGCTGTGCGAGAATAACAAAAGGACGACACTTGGAAGGCAGTCATTGATTTTGCAGGGAAATGATGTAGCAGTAAGGATGCAGTGCTGGATAGTTGACAGAATGATTTGTTTCTGTGGACCAACAGTGTATGTAACATGTCTCTATAAAATTGCTTCTGTCCCAGCCTTAGCTGCAAGGCTGCATTTTTAGCCTGTGGGAGGCACTGATATGTATACCCTCTGTCCATTTGTGTGTGTACCTCTCTATGGTGAGGCTTTTGGTGAGGCCATAGTCAAGGAAGAAGACTCGGATACTGGCCAGCTGGGTGACTGGGCAGGCTTTCACAGCCTCCACACATCCATTCTGCAAGACTTCAACCACACGGGCCCGACACCAGACTCCTTCCTTCCACGTAACAAAGATCATGGAGCCTGGACAGGAGCAGAGAAACAAATGCTGAATCACGTTTCACTCTGGTGTGCGTGGCGTGTGATGCATTCTCAATATTATTTGGTGGCAAACACAATGAAAGTGAAGACAAAGGAGGGGAATAATGTTATCTGTTAATCTATTATCATGGAGAACAAAAATAAAATTAAAATTAAAAGCCAGTAGCAATTAATTAATTCATAATTTTATAATCACACACCGGTCTCCACTGTGTCATTGGACGTGAAGTGACAACTATCTCTGCTGCAGAAGTGGCTGATCTTCTTAGACAGGATCCTGCCTTCCCACCTCTCGGCCAAGTAGTGGACGTAGAAGTGACTTGGATTCACGACATGGGTTACCACCACCCACTGGGTGCCTACGAGAGAGGAGAATAAACGATGAGAGAGGGAGGAAAGGTGGTAGCAGAGGTAAGAGGAATTAAGAGATAAGAGAGAAAAAGGATGAGAAAATAGGAAAATTGGGTTACAAGGGAGAGAAGAGGAATGGTAGGGAAGGTGCAAAGGAATAGAACAGGAAATCCAGGAGGAAGGAAGCAGGAGATGTGGGAGAGAGGGGATGAAGGGAGAAAGGAGGCAAGGGGAAAGAAAGCAAGCAAGGCAAGAGAAAACAATTTGGCAAGGTCTCCAGGTTGTATGAGAGACAAAATTAAGAAGGTGATTATGTGCACCGCATAATCAAAGATGCCTTTATGCAAAAACAAAAATTGGGATGTCTTATATCCAGGCCAATATTGTATTAGGCTATATATACACAGTATATACATCCATTTAGCTACACTATTACACAGTTGCCTACCATTTCTCTTATTGCCAAACAACTGATTTTTCCATCGCCTGTTGATTCTCCATTTGTCATTAGCCAGCTCAGGGCCAGTGGGTGGGAGAGCTGCAGAAAGATACGAAGCATTTCACAAAAATCAATTAAGGTTTCTCTTTCATAAGCAATTTAATGTTCTGACTGGATCTGACATTATTTAGGTGAAATCAATGTCAAACAGGAATATGTGACAAAGCCACACATACCATGCTCTTGTCCCTCATCGAAAAGCTCCTCAATAATTACGTCTGGAGTTCCAAGGTCTGAGGCCGAGTTGTGGCGAGAAAGGTTGGACCTGCGACGAGGTCTTGGGCATGGAGAGGATCCTCGAGATGATGAACTGTTAGCTCCCGGGCTCTCCTGGTCCCGTTTTTGTGGGGTGGGGAGCTTGTTGCAACCGGGTGGGATACAGTTGATGTTCCTGTCCTCTGCACGTTGCCAGGGGGACCTTCTGTTGGAGTTGCCCAGCTGGTGGCCTTTTGGTGGCGATTCGGACAACCTAAAAGAGAACAGCAAGAGGACTTGGTTTCAAAACACAGATACCACATACAGTAAGTTAAGAGCCATATAAAAGAGGAAGAACGTAAAGAATAGTTGCACATAATATTTTAGGTGATATTCTCACCTGTGTTGGGGTGTAGTATTTTCCTGCTCATCAATAATGTTTTGGCACAACAACTTCAAATATACTTAAACCTAATAATAACAGATATGGTACAAAACCAAGAACATCCCCCAAACATAGAGGAGTGCATACATTAGAAGAAATCTGAAAACTACACATTTAGCTCAGTTGCTCTAAAAAAAAAAGATAAAAAATACTTACATTGCATTAAAAACTAAATTAATACCCCAAACATCTGTTTTTGAAATTTAAACATGTTGGAATGTTTTAAGATAGAACAACAACCAGTCATTTCAACAAAATAACCTATATTCTTTAATATATATTATATCAGTAGAATGTGTCCTAATATCTCTCCTTATATCTGAAGTGGCACAGATGAGAGAAACTCTTCTCATGACCATGACTGGTTACTATGGTAAAGACAGTTGCAAATACATAAAATTGGCTGTGTAATGATGTTCTTTGTTGAGGTTTATAATTCCTGTGCTAGAAAAAGAGGTAGGAAGAATAAGAGGAATATTGGAAGATATTTAAGGACTCACTGCTTTGGGTTGCTGACTTCCATCTTCAGAGACAATGCCAGACTCTGGTTCAGAGCTTCTGACTGGAAAACACAACTACAACACACACACACACACACACACACACACACACACACACACACACACACACAAATTTTAATAGGTCAGAGACAAAGATAATAAATGAGTATTACATGAATATTTCAAATGTCTCTTCTATCTTGGCAGTTATTTTGATATTTAACACAGTTTGGTTACCCACCCCATTGTTGTATACAGTATATTGTACTTTTTATCATTTATGTGTGTCATGCACATACTGTTGCAATGGTGAAATAAAACTTGTCAGAATAGAACATAAAAGGTCCAACATAAAACACTGAAAACCAACTTCAGGCTTAAAGGGACAAACCTCATTCCAGAGCCCATAGTAATGCATTTCATATCGAAGGACTGGTTATCCACAGGAGCCTGCAACGTCTCCAGAACCTACACACCCATACACCCACACAAGCAGCATAATTCAGCAGCCACTGTATTTGAAGCCATTTTGCCTGACTACATTTTTTTTAATGAGGAAAATTGTTGGAACAAAAACATAAAAGCTGCAGTCAAGAGTTGTTGGGATCTTTATAAGCACAACACTTCATACCTTATCCAGGGTGCAGTACTGCTCCAGGAAGGGGACACGGCGTACTTCTCTGGCCATCTGCATGGCAATCTCCAGGGCCTTGATCCTCTCCTGGACACAGCACACCTCCGCTTGGCTGGCGGAGAATCGTGCCTCCAGTTTTGTCAGCTGATTAAACTGCACATCTTTCCTGTTGACAAAGAAATTACAGGCATCTAAATAAATGTCGTTTTACAGACTTTCTTCAGAAAAACCTTAGACCTGGCCTGACACTAGCCTCCGTTTAATAAAACAATCCAAAGAGAAAAAAACCCTGCGTTCAATCATTGGTTTCTTATCAGTAAGTATGACATGGGATCTCATTATACAGCTTTTACTATTTAAGTATTTGTAAGTTTATATCCATACCACTTTTGAATAGCATGCACAGCCTTGTCTGCAGCTTGCTTGATCTCCATCCCCAGCC
The DNA here is from genome assembly GCA_003416845.1 of Oplegnathus fasciatus. Classification (NCBI taxonomy): domain Eukaryota; kingdom Metazoa; phylum Chordata; class Actinopteri; order Centrarchiformes; family Oplegnathidae; genus Oplegnathus; species Oplegnathus fasciatus. The sequence continues at coordinate 592,432 of NTHP01000210.1, forward strand.
GAGCTCTGTCTCTCTTCATCTGTTCTGCCAGACCAGTTGTCAGAGTCTGAGCACAGATGAGAGACAAGGAAAACTCCAGCAACATACTCACTGACCAAAGTTTTCTTATATACTTTTTTCTTTCTGATGTGTAAAACAGATGATTTTTTAAGAATATAAGAAATAAATAACTTTTTGGATCTAGTGCAGCTTTCACCTCATGGATGTGTTCCAGAAAGGCAACATTTTCTGCAGCCCGGACCAACGCCTCATCCACCACCTTCTCAATCTTCTCGATATCAGCTGGCTGAATAAAACATAGCCAGAATTTTAACCATTTTAGTCTGAATCATTTATGTTCACTGTAACCCTTTAGCCACTACACCTTCCCTTCCAATTAAGTGACTTTAAGTTATGGGCAGGTGACAAATATATGTCACTATGTTGCAATGCGGATGCTCAAAGTATAATTTGAGCTTTAGTAACAGCTTGAACTCGGATCAGACATTCTGCAACAATAATACACCTCAGTCTGCCATGGATTTTTATCTATTCGGAGAATATCCCAAGTACCCCAGGCAGGCTTTTCCCCAGCTACATCCACTAGCTCCTCTAGGGAACCCAAGGCATTCCCAGGAGAGCCAGGCTATATAAATCTTTCAGGCTGCACAAGGTCTGCCCCAGGGGTGGCTTCCCAGCTGGACATGTCACTCAGGAAACATTTCTATCCACATCAGACGGCTACTTTTAATATTCCATTAAACTTATGACAAAACATGAGGAGTTGCAGATATATTGACTGGTAAATTCATCACAACTGTCTAGCAAAAGTGATTGGTTCAGTCAACCAATCTGTCAGTCCATCTTCCTCTTTACGGGAAAGGTACTACAAGCTGTTTACTTAGGCAACATCTCACTCCCAAAACACAGGGGGCAATTCACCTTTTTCCCTTAGACGTGCAAGCGTTGTTTTTATCCCAATTGCTTGATACTTGTAGTACTGTACTCCACATGACTATGATACAAATCCAATTCGGGTAATGGCATGTAATACACACAATAGGGTTAATGACATGATATTCTGTAGTTTGAAATCAACAAACGGTTGCAAACGTTTCGACATTCATTTCATTTAAACACAATAGTAGCAGTAACAGTAGGGGCTGCCATGACTACTTTCAGTCCCCACCAGCTACCCCTGTGACCACCCACCTGCTCCATATCCTCGGTATTGGCGTTTATGTCTGTCGATATCTGCAATTTGTTTCTTCTGCGATTCTTTGATCTGTCACACCGGAGGCTTCAGGAGAACACAACACCAAAGTAATTATCAAAGTAAAGACACGTTCTCTTCTAAAAATCTATTATACAATCTGATTACACAAGGAGGCAAAAAGTTGTTCAAAAGATTTGTTAAAATACATGTGTCAGTAGCGTGGGTCAGCTTAACACCCAGAATTGCATTTTACCTTTTCATCTTGTTCATTTTAGCAGTGTAGATGAGGCCAATGATTCGGCTATCTTCCTGCAGCCCATACACCCCGCCTTCAGGAAGGGTCGACTCAACCTGCAGAGAGCAAGCTTTGTTTTTTCATTGTCGTCCTACCACTTGAACATTTGCAGCCTTGAACTTGATGCAAATCACAAATACGACAGGCATGGCAAGATTAAGCAAATGGCTGGCTGGTTACCAAACAAAGTGGCCAGCAAGGACAAGGTTTGCATTTTAGGCAAAGTCTGATAACACAACAAGGCACACCCAATATACACAGTTAGAAGATAATCAGCAGAACAGGCTGCTAAAGCATTGGAAAATGCTTCAGCAGCCTTATGACAGTACCACAGCCCTTCACATGTTGCATCTCTTGCCTCACTGTGATCTGTTCCTACTGCAATCACAAAACTGGATAAAATGCCAAGCAGCAAGAGACTGCTTCTCAAGTTTGAGTTTAACACCATGTTGACAAAATTGACCACTGGGTCATAAGCTGGGCAGTGAAACATGCAATTTTTATTTGCTTCCTCTATTTGACAATTTTTCTTATCTGCAAATTTAAGGATCACCAATCAAATAATCTATGATGAATATAATCCATTACAATAGCCAGATTATTAGGACAACAGGCCAGAATTCACAATAGAGCTTAGGGTGACTCACTTTTCCCAAATTATAAGAAACAGGGAATCACCCTGAATGAACTAAACCCTCTGAGTGGTAACCTGCTTTGGTCAATACTTGAGTTATGCCACGCTTTATTAGCTCTAAGAGTAAGATCACTGGTAATTTCACCTCACACTCTGGACATCTAATGACATTGTCACATTGAATGGACAGCAGACAAGATGTGCAGTAGATGTGGCCACATAAAAGCACACGAGGGAGATTGCCGTCAACGTCATCCTCTGGAAAAAAAAAGAAAAAGAAAAAAAAATCATAAAGACAAGCAGGAATAATGCACTGTCAGTGTAAATGATGAATGTAAGAGGGCATCATGTGCATTTCTGTTATCCAAGTAAACAGTCACTGTATCTCCCTGTTTCATTTAAAAGCAGAGTTCAATCACACATTAAGGCTGTGTCCACCAAAGTTTTTTTCCCCAGCTGAAAACGCCAGGCGCTCTTCTGAAAACGCCCAGCTGGGAGCGCTTTGGAGGCGCAGCGGTAGAGTGCTTGCTCTGGCCCTCACTCCGGGTGGAGGGAAGGCTGAAGCACGTAGGGAGGGAGGACGGACCCGTCGGTTTATGTGGGTTCATGAGATTTTGTGGGCGAGGAAACACCTCAGGGAGTGAGTGGAAACTGGACGGATCCCGGTTCAAGGAGTACTTTCGTATCAATGGTATTAATTTCTCCTCTATTGTTGTCGTTGTTCAGCACTTGTACATGTAGGGTAACGGTTGGTCTTTGTGGTATTTGTCCCGCCCCTCCTCCACTGTGATTGGACAGCTGGGCAAAAAGTGACAGTGACAAGCGCAGCGTTTTACCCAAAGTTGAACATTTTTCAACTCTCAGCGACCAGAAAAAAAAAAGCCAAACGTATCCATTAATACATCATGTTTTGGAATTTAAAATTGCTATAGCAACTCCTCCTTGTTAATGAATTTTGTTCATAAGCTAATAAGTTTTAAAAAAAGTTTATTATGATTTTTATAATCAATGATGATCAATTCTATCAGTTGGTGGTTGGGAACCATCAGTACTTTTTAATACTTAATATAATATGAACTGAAGTGAGGTCCAAAAACACACCTGCAATTACCGACTATCGCCATAGGTGCTGTGAAAGACAACAAAATGAAAATCTTCGAGAATACAACTTTAAGTAAAAGTATGTATATAATCAGGAAAATGTACTTAAAAAGTATTAAAAAGTAAAACTACTCAATGCAGTAACTGTTATATTGTTATATATTATATCATTAGATTATCATTACTTATGCGTTAGAGTAAAAGCAGGATTTTTGGGTTGCACGTCAAAGTACAAGGCCATTTCCTACTGCAAAGTGTTGTTTGAGCTACCGCTGAAAAGTGGATGTCCTCCGGAAAAGAGGAAAAAAATAAGCGGAACTGAGGGACAAGAAAGCGTCTGTGAAAGTGAACTTGCGTTATCCTCCAAAGCTGAGGAAACAGTTGACAAAAAGGTAACACGACGTCCATTATATGGAAGTGGTTTTATCTCAAAAGGGACGAAGCACAGATTAAGACGGTCTGCAAAATATGCCGTCGGTCGGTACCAATCAAGACAGGAAACACAACAAATCAAAAGGTACCACACCGAGACCATGAAAATACGGGCCCATATTAGTCCGCCCACAAGTTTTGTCCTCTGGTTTCTTCAGGCTTCAGTCATTTA
>NTHP01000210.1:596300-621567 GCA_003416845.1 Oplegnathus fasciatus
TTAATCGTTTGGTCCATAAAATGTCAGAAAATGGTGAAAAATGTTGATCACTGTTTCCCAAAACCCAACGTGACGTCCTCAAATGTCTTGTTTTGTCCACAACCCAAAGATGTTCAGTTTACTGTCACAGAGGACTAAAGAAACCTGAAAATATTCACATTAGAGAAGCCGAAATCAGAGATTTTTGACACTTTTTCCTAAAAAATGACTCAAAACGATTAATCGATTATCAAAATAGTTGCCAATTAATTTAATAGTTGACAACTAATCGATTAATCGACTAATCGTTGCAGCTCTACAGCCATTATCAGGAGACTCTTCAAACTGGCAGCATTATCAACTTACATATCGTGATAAATATCAATATTGATCAATACTGTGATAATATTTTTTTCCATATTGTCCAGCTCTAAGTACAAGTACCTCAAATTGTACTTAAGTACTGTACTTGAGTAAATGTACTTGGTTACATTCGTAAATAATACAAAATTTCACCTCACTGTTGATTTCCTCAATGTATTAAAATAAACAAGACACACTGTTCCCTACAGGCAAGAAAAAAGCTCAATATTATAAAAACTTTCGTATTATAACTTTGTTATTAAGAGTAATAACAGTATTCCCATCAGACTGAATGACCCGGTCTGACCATTAGCTATACCAATTAATGCTATAATAACTTTTGAGAAACTTAATCACGGAGGTAGTCAACATATTCAAATAAGTTTTTAAACACCCAATTTCTTGTTGCACTAAATCTTTATGTTGTTAACTAACTAAAATATTTATACGCAACACATTTGTGAAATGGAGTTGGCGCGACAGTTTGTAGCTAGGTTAGCTAACGTTGATTCAACGTTAGCTTGCCACATCTCAGAAGACACAACAACCTCTAGAGACCATGAAAAATCAATACATTATATGACTGGTTGTTTTAAACACGTTTAAGTATTGGGTTTCATTAATTATACACATTTTAAGGCTTTCAGGGACCTGCCACACCTGCCTGCTAAGCTACATTAGCTAGTTAGCGTTAGCTGCTGCCACTGGCATGCTAGCTAGCCGACGCTTCTTTTAGCTAGCGATAACTTATAAAACACGGTATAACGGAGCGTTAAACTGCAACAAAATGGATGTAAATATCCCACCAGGTAGAGTGAATGCCTCTCCACATAACTTGCAAATCGCAGCGGACGGGTTGTCCCCTCTGTCCATCATTACTGTCTTTATTAAAATGCTGTTTTCCTCTCGGACATGAAGGTGCAGTCGGCTGTCTGTGTCACGTGATCACGCAGCAGGTGCGTTCAGTGCCCAAAGAGGGTCAAGCTTGAATAATGAAGAATAATAATGTTTTTAATTACCAAACTCTTATTAATTCCCTTTCATGTTGCATTTAACAGCTCAGTCATGTACTCTGTGTTTTCATGTGTCTTGATTTATCGCATCAGGTGATATTCTCCCTGTAGATAGTCTTGTAGCTTTCCTGAAATGCTGGTGATGTGTTCAAAGTAACTAAGTACATTTACTCAGGTCTGTGCTTAAGTACAATTTTGAGGTACTTGTACTTTACTTGAGTATTTCCCTTTTTCTGCTACTTTATACTTTAAAATCAACTGCATTTCTGAGGCAAATACTGTACTTTTTACTCCACTACATTCATTGCAGATTCAGATTGATAATACAAAATATGATCAACAAATAAATTATGATTTCATATTATAGATTAAAATAAAACTTTATTGATCCCTGAGGGGAAAAAATCAACTTTATAAAGTATATAAAATAATTCCATCTTCACCAGCTGCAATATTGAAGTGACGTACATGTTAGTGCAACAATAATTATGATTCAATAATAAACAATGTAGTATAATAATATTTATTATAATAAAATGAGCCATTCTGCATAATGAGTACTTTTACTTTTGGTACTTTAAGTATATTTTGATGCAAATACTTTTGTACTTTTACTTCAATGTGCCAATAGATCTGAAGTTTTTGTAGGTCTGACCAACTCTTAATCTCAACAGTAAGCTCTGATGTGTTGACATTATTTAAAGCAAAAACTGGACACAATAGACCCGTGATTTCCAACCTGCAGTTGCTACGGAAAGATTGTGGATTTGCTCAGAAAAAATGGAAATTATGATTTGTTAGGAGGGGAAAAATGATTCAGAGAGGGTGAGAACTAGTTATAAAGCGAGCAGAAAAGTTTAAATGAATACATAAAAGTAATGGATAAATAGTTGAAACACCCATCTCCCACCACTCTTAAGTGGTAGTTTTACAACCTACTGATAAAAGAGACCAAGCCTCATCATCGACAATTCCTCAATTCCTTTTATATTTAATATGCCTATCATATTTATATTTTATATTTTATTTGATTGTGTTATATTTTATTTTATTTATATATTATATTCCTATATTTTGAACTTTTGCACTATTTTATATCTTATGTCTTAGGTTTTCTTTTTACTTGTGTGATTTTCTTTTATACATATTGTTTGAGCATTGTTGGCAGGAGCCTGAGAATTAAGAATTTCATTATCAATGACTGCCTCACTGTAATTGTTGTGCATATGACAAGAAACTGGCATGATTGGTGTTGTTGATGAAGGGTTACTTGAGTTCATCTGATAGGTTTGTGGGGGAATATCAGACAAAAAAGGCTGGGAACCACTACAATTTGAGTTGAATGTGTTAATTGTAGTAAAAATATTATATATTATATAGAAAAATAGAAACTACCTGACCCTCATTTTGCACAGTCATCAGCTCATATCCTACTGAACATTGTTCAAATTCACTCTATTATATTGAGGATTGTACAAAGTTGGGTGTTAAACTATAAATGAATAATATGTAAGATAAACCCCCAGAAGCTGTAAAAAATAACATTAATAATATAATTTTATGTTATGATATCTAAACTGTAGCTAAAACATAATCTGTTGAACACCCAGTAAAAGTATCAATGTCTTCTTAGCCATAGTAGCTGTCCCATATTTAACATCAAATACAAATTAAAATCATCAATACCATATTTATTTAATCAGCAGCTGTTATAAAGTTTAAGATCAGTGTGTAAAAACAGCTAATAACTTAATTGAAGAGTCCTAATAATGTACTTGCTTCTGTGGACACTTGGGGGCGCCAAAGACTAAGGCAGACACACAGGTGGTGTGTGTGAGATGATGGGTTCACAAAGGCCAGGTGGAAAAATATACCCTAGAGCTCTTCAAATGTGCAAATATTCAATTTTATGTCCTTTTTTGAAAGATGCTCTGTGGGAAGAGTCTGAAAAGGGTAAATATGCGTCTCTGGCATCACTTTTCACCCCGCCGAACATCTCCACTTGTTGGAAATATCCAGTTTGACACTCCTTTGTCTTTGGATCTCTGGGTTAAGCATCACAAGAGATGGCGTATGGATATTTTTGAAGATATATGCAAGGAAATCTCATTAAGTACCAATGTGTTTGATGTGTCTGAATGTATAAACTCTAGCTACAGGCTGAAACAGTCTGAGTATCATCTTAACCATGTTTTTAACCTGTTGTGTTTTTATTTTTTAAATGTTCTTTATTGTTTTATTGTTTTATCATCTTCTTCATCATCTATCACAATATACATTCATCTTGTATGTTGCGTTGTGTGATATATTCTTTTGTTTCCTTTTGAACCAATTGCAAGGCTCCACAGCAGACCTAACGGCAGCATGTCGGTCCTCTCTTCCATCTGAGCGCAGCTGCCAGCAGCACCGCCGCCTGAGGACAATGGCCAGCCATGCAGCGAAGCAGCAGTAACCGGGAGTGACAGCCAATGGAGAGCAGGGGGGCACAGACATCAGATGGTAAAGGTAAATCATCTAGTATGCAACACGGCCAAAACTTCAACCTTCAGAGAGCGTTCAGCCAAATCCCTGGAGGGGGGAATGAAAGTGCAGCGCATCAAGGGAGTCTTTCCATTTAGAGCTGGCAGGATGCAGCCCCAAAGAACAGCTTGAAATACATGTGTTTTAACAGTACAACTCCCACCTCTGCATAAGTGTCCAAATGAATACAGCTCCTGGCGTTGATCTGAAGTGAAAGTAGACCACGTTGGTGTGGGGTGTCAAAACGCCTGCAGGTATAAAGTACACCTGTCTGCTAATAGGAGGCAGGAAAACATCCAAGATCAGTTAACACATTGGCCCAAGGATGTTCAACACTGTGTCCAACATACCCTCATTATACAACACAAACAATCACTAATGTTACCAATAACTCTCATGTATATATGTAGTGTAAAAACGCGACACATAAACATACAAAATAAATGAACAAACCCTTTGTTAATATCCTGTTATTGTATTTATTTAATGTAACTTAAGACTCAGCATGACATTGAAATTAAATATTAATTTCCTGTTAAAGTCTTCAAAAAGAAACCCATGGGGCCCTGCTAATTACTAGAACACTGCCAAATTAAGTTCACATCCAAATCTCCATCTTCATTAATTGGTTACTTTGTGTGAATGGGTGTTTGAAAGGCTCTCAGTTGCAGACTAAATGGATGAGTAAGACAGAAAACATGTGGAGTTGTTCTATGTTAAGTTATTTAGGTTTTCTTATGTAAACTGATGGAATCATTTGCACTTCGCCTCTTGCTTTTAAGACTAGCCAAAGAAAAATACAAACGACTTTTTAACCTGTTTCTTTATATGGTGGCAATTCGCAGCATGTGCAAAAGAATCTAATCAATGAAAAATAATCTGTAAAACCTGTTTCAGACTGATGAATTGCCTGTTGAAATGTGTTTCCTTGTCTGTGAACAGGTTTTGTAAACCTTCTGTCTAACAAAAGAATATTTTGTCCATCCTGCAGCCTGAATTCCTGCAGAGGGAGAGAGAGTGTGGAGTTATGTATGAATCTGATTAGGGCACTGAAGGAATCTGGCCATTGGTCTTCACCAGGGCAGGATGATCATAGACAGACTGGAAGGGGGGCAGGGTGTGTGTGTGTGTATGTGTGTGTACCAGGATGGGGGGTAGTAGATGTGTTTACTATGGGTAATGAACCAATCAGGGGGCTGCCCAGGGGGGGATGTGGGGGTGCTGGTTAGGGGAATGGGGGTTGCGCCCCATCTTCCCTCTTCTCAAATGTGGGTCACTTCCCATCCTCGGGTGATTTCCCTCGTGTTTCCGTAGGAACAATAACCCTCCTGCACCCCCAAAAACCCTTATCAAATCACTTACTCATTAATGATGCTCTTAATTAAGCTGTTTTGTCTCGTTAGCTCTCTCCTGATGTCTCACAACCATCCGTCCGCTTCATTGTTATTATCCAGCTATTTCCTGAGTCAATTATTGTGGGTCATCTCTTGTGACAGGAGATGATGTCTATAGGAAGCCGTCTATTTGTGTGTACCTCAAAGGTCTTATTAAAAAAGCAACCCCCCTCCTATTCCTTTGATTCCCTCCTGCAGGTCACAGAGTAGGAGTGAATTTATTGGATTGACAGCATGCGCAGAAGTCAAAAGTCTTCTGGGAACCTTCAGAATGCAATCAGATGAACAATATAAGGTACATTAACAAGACCATTTAAAAGAACCTTGATGGTCTTGATGATCTAACATTTTTTTCAGAGGGAGCAACATGGATTTTTTTCCCAGTACGGAGCCTTTTATCTTCCTTTGAATCTTCGAAGAAGCCCCACTGACCCACTATAGCTTTGCGAGCATGGTGTGGTAGCAACCTCTTGCCTCCTTTCAGGTTGGGTCCTGACCGTCTGCAGAAAAAAAAACAAGGAAAGGTCAGCAGACATGCAAGGCCCAGGAGACTCATGCATTGGCTTTAAGTGGTTTCCCCCCGCAGGCCACTTGGTCTCAGCATGAAGAGAGCAGGGGCGGTGGCAAATGGCAGTCGCTTTATACCTTCCTTAATCTCTTTGTCTGGTCAAAGAAAGACCTGTCATCGCACAAAGAAGAATCATACTCCAAGAGTGAGAGAACTGCTTTCAGCTCAATAAAAAACAGCTGGCAAGTCAATCTAGTTCATTCAATTTGATACACCTTGTTTCACACATTAGTATCATTTTTTTTCTGCTTTACGTCTCTGAAGTCAACTTTTGGTTTTGATTGGCGGATATCTGCCTGAGAGTAGTGGTTATAATTAGATCCAGGTCAGCTGACACAAACAGACACAGGACTGCTCTTTTTTTTATGTGAAGTGACCACATTAACACACATGGCGCACAATGATGTTCATTTTGGGGGTGGGGGATGTTTCATATTTGTTCACAATACGCTCAAAATGGACCCATTATATCCAAAGGTTACAGATTTCCAATTGACATCCTCGAGTGATTTTTAAGGCTTGGGGGCTTTTTAATAGCGGGCTTTTGAGGTCTTGGTCTTTCTGACCAACTGTAGCAAGGTCGAAGCCTGTCCCAACACACTTTGATTCTCCTGTCTTTCGTTTTCTAGATACCAATGTAATTTTGATCATTTTTCTTCACTATTTTGGGAACCACACATTGACCAGAAAAATAGAAAGATCTGTATGCTGTAATAAAATGCACTACAATAGTCCTGCAATGAATACTACCTACTTACCTACTTACTACTAGTTTTAAATATTAGGCTTGAGCTATTTTACGGTGTCCTCTTCATCCTTTGTATGGAGAATTTGAGCTCCTACCCTCCGGACGGAGATTTAGACTACCAAAGGCCAGGTCCAACAAGTTGAATTATTCTTTTATTTCTCAGGCCACCAAACTGTTAAATGCTCATGATGACCCAGCTGATGATTAGCCTCCCTTTTAACTACTGGGGGCTGATGATGGTTTTAGCGATGCCTAAACATACTTTTAGTTTCCTGTTGTCACTTGATGTATTCATGTATTCATGTATTTTATCATGTTTTTTGGTATGAGTCCGTGTGCCTATGTCTGTATGTTCTTTGTTTTACCTGGCTGCAAGACAAATTTCCCCTTGGGGACAATAAAGTTGAAGATGAAGCTGAAGAAGTTGAAGTTATTCAGTTTCCGCTGAGACTACTGGTAAGGGACTGTAATCCCTTAATATACAATCATGAGTAAACCTTCATCCTGCTGTTGGAAGAGTTCGGGGAGAGACGTGCTACTTCCATGAAATGGACAATATTTGTGATAAACTTCACCTGGACCAACCAAGGCTCTCCACCGACCAGTAGGAGTTGCTAGTTCAACAACAAGCAGGTGGCCCCTCACTGGCTTCCCACAGACAAACATGACCAGTTGTGTTAACTGGGATACAAAACCAGTTTGGCAAAACTGCCACCTGGAATCAAATCACTGGTCTCTGATGTGGTGGGCAAGAACTTTGCCCCTGTGTCAACCGGATGGGTGAAATTAAAGGCAAAACCTGTATAAATGAGTGGAGAAACAGAACGAATGCTTCCATACAGGACACGAGGGGTCACTGAATGGCGTAAGTATGAAAATGATGTCAGTCATATGGAATTTGCGCACCAACTCCTATGGGAGATTTCAACAGCTGACCAACAGCTCTCTCCACCACCATCTTCAAAATGATGGAATATCTTTAGGAAGGATGGTGTTCATCCCTCCAGTAAAGATCCATAGACTTGGAGAATCGATGCTAAGGAGCAGTGAAGCAGCTCTGGAGGCTTGTGGAGCCCCAACACCTTCCTAACACACTTGAAGACTCTTCCTTTAATTTTGATAACTATCTTCATAATCAAACGTGTTTCTAATATATTGTGTACCTTATTTACATACGTGGAAATTAGGTGTGAAATGATGCGTCACACAGGAAGTATATGTTACAAAACTGTTGTATTGGGTTGATCTACAGAGTTTCTGTTTTTCTGGTCACTCAGTGTACATCAACGTCTGTGGTGTTAATCCTACAGCAAACCGGTGCCAGTGACATACATTCCACCTTAAAAGAGGGCACCAGGCCACAGTAGCTCCAACAAGAACCTCATTAAAAACAACCCAAAGTCAGGGATACTGCCTGTGAACCCTTTGTGCCCTCAGTTACCCTCCCTCCCCTCCTTTCTCACATCCACCCATACCTACACATACATTCACATGTGCTTGATCACTTGCACTCATTCACACATACACTTGGTCACGCTTCCTTGCACCCTCAACCCTTCCTTCATCCCTTAGGTTCAAAGGCATAGTTTGAAGCCGGAGGTAGCAGTGGCGGTGGAGGACGAGGTACCAGTCGTTGGGAGTAACTCGAAAAGCCGGTGCATTTTTAAGACCAGCCTTGCCGCCTCTGTGACCTAATACCCGTCGAACATCACACGGATCCACATCAAGGGGAAGGATCGGGAGAGGGTGGGAGAGAGCGAGAGATCAGACCAATCAGGCTGCTCGTTAGCCCGGCTCACTGATCGCTCTGTCGCTGAGCATTTCATGACCTGTCCATCCTAAAAACGATCAGCTCACCACCACTGCCACCCGGCCTTTTACACCAGAGGCCGCTGCCTTTGGAGGAGCAGGTTGTTTTGAATGTTGTGTGAGTTGAGAATGGCTGGGTCTAAAGGGGGCGGAGACTGGGTGATTTTCGGGGGGTGAGGGGGGGAGGGTGTTTTAATAGTAAGCAGAGAGCAGTCTATGTTGCAATTATCTCACTTTGCTGCACTTACAGAATGCTTGACCTGCTTCTCAGCATCGATATGGCACATTTCTCAGGGCGAAGTGGGGGTCGGTACAGAGGGTTCGGGTCTATGTGGGAGTGTGTGTGTGAAAGAGTGATACTTTTGACCGTGTTTGTGAGAAAGAGCATGTATAAGTGTGATAGTGTGTGGGTTTTTTTTACCTGTCAGCTGCCCCGTGGTGGGACTGAGGCCGTGAGAGCCCCCAGTCTTCCTGGGTGGGCGATAGGAGGGGTGAAGAGGTTGGAAAGGAGGCAAAGTTAGTGTTGGCTGATTTACCTTATCACAAGACCCAAATACAAAAAAAACTCCCCATTCTTTTAGAAGTAGGACAAACTACACACTCATACTGCAAGAATACATACAGGATATTGCTAAGAAACATAATAAGATGCTGAAATCTGTTGTTACATGAATGTTTAGTATAAGTACTTTATAAGAATATAATATTTCCTTGGTCATCAGTTTGTCTTGCAGAAACAAGTGCCGGGGTACATGTTTTGAATGACAAAAAATTTGACAGGTATGCTTTCTGTAGTTATAGTAGAAACAAAACAGAAAGAACCACAAACAAACAAACAAACAAAAAAATGTTGTCTGACTCACTTCCGGTGGTATATAGTGGTATCTAGCCATGCAGACACTTTTGGTTTGATTTGTACAGACATCACAACGTTTTTAAACATCAGTGTATCTCTTCAGTGACTGAACTGATCGTTTAAGCATTACAGCAACAGAAACATTTTGCGGGACCTTCAAAGATCCTCAGACAGAGTATAGCATCTAAATCCACCAGGCTATTATTTGTCATTGGAAAAGATACTTGTTGGAGCTGCTGCTGTCTTTTGTTTTAATGAGAATACAGAGACACCACATGCAGAGCAGCAGTCTGTTGGTCATGACTGAAAACTTTATTAATTAAGAATACCTTCAAAAGAAAACAACAATAAAGAAAACAGCAACCAGCAGGACTAAAAAGCTGCACAGCAGGAATTATTATGTTCATTTTGCGACACAAAAGAAAACTATCTTTCCTCTCTTCTCTCCACCCGGTAGAGCAGAAGGTCTATTTCCACCTGGGCTTTGCCATCCGACTGATGGTAGTAAAACGTACTGCTGACAGATTTCTGTTTGTCAAGAGGTGACATCTGTCAGGAGACATGATTCGGCTGGGACGCATTCCACCATCAGGTCTTTGGCATACACCGAGGGACTGCTCTCCCACCTTCATTATTCCTGCATGAATCAGATGGAGGAACAGCTGCTCGGGTGACTCAACTGGAATTTAAAACAGAAAAACTTTGGCAAAAGAAAAAGCAAGACTCAGGTCTTCTTGCATCAAGTAATGAAGTATCACTGTGTTGTTTAGATGAAACATGACTTTGTTTTATGTACATGTCTGTGAAAGCTAATGGGGATACAAATAAAGAGTAAAGAATAAATGCCATATGGCTCATGACTCATATTCTTCATGTTGATCCTCGCCTTTTGTATAAATGTAGCCTAATCAAAGGGTATTTAAATTATTTATTAAATAATTTAAAACATTATGTGTGTACTTGTACTTGTAATGGAATCTTAGTTTGTAATTTAGTTTGCACATTTTGGACAGATTTTCAAGCTGTCCAAACATTGTTCCAACTATTTATTTGAAAGAGGTGAAAAACTTATTTATTTTAAGTGGCAAGGATGCCAGATATCAAATGAAGAAGCACCTCAGTCCCATCCAATTTCTGCTGGGCCAGTGCTTTCACCAAAGCCGCAGAAAAAGAGTTATGAACACTTCCACGCATCCTGAATCAACCACACTTCACCTGCCTTTCTTGGGAACTGGGGCAGGAGACATGCACCTGGGCTTGTTGGCAGGAATCAGCAGTTACTATTTCTTTCCCCTCTTCAAAGCACTGCTTGGAAATTTCAGAAGCTTGACAGTTTCACTGGAAGAGGCAGTTAAAACCACAATTTGTCTCTTAAGCTCTGTTTTGCTGTGAACTAAAAGCACAGAAACCCTGTTAATCATCATACTGTTGTCTTAAATAGCCTGGGATTTACAGCAAACGCTCACACGCATACTATACAGTGACACACACCTGGTCCAGAGGCAGGAGTGCAATAGTTTTAGCCAGGACTGAGGAGAAAAATGAAAGGAAAGTTGGCGTTGTATATGAGCAGCAAGTCCAAAGGCTCTGGAGAGATATTAAAGTTGCGTCTGTTCTGGTTTCCATGTAGGCAACATGAAATATAGTACTGTGTGCAGGGGGAATTGTGAAGGAGGCTTCTCGGTACTAATCCTTCATGTTCATAGATTAATAACTTGGTTTTTTCCCAATGGCATTACAGAGTTTTCTATCATAACTTCATGGTGACACATGCAAATACTGTTTGGTGGAGACTTTTACCCAAAAGATTTAACAAAGCATTGACAGCAGACTTAACAGTTCTGATTTTGGAGATGGTAATGGCAGAGAAAATGTCTTAAACAATAACCAGATCTTGACGTAAGTGTGAATGCTCTGGATTCAGCTTGTGGTCTAGGGGGTTCCTTCTGGTCTAGTATATTATAAAATGAATGTAATGTCAGAATGTCTCTGTCTCATGTCTCTGAATGCTGAACAAATAAAATCACCCAGAATGTGAACATTTATCATTCAAAGCTGTGTTATTATGCTGTGTTATTATTTTGCTCTACATGGCTGAGACAGCCTGCACCAGAATTCTGAATTTAGGATCAATTTCTCACGATGTGACTGTAAAAAGCTTGTTTTTTAAAACATGAATGGAACAGGGAGAACAGGGACCTCATGGCAGTCAAGACCAAGACAAGTCTAATGTCCTCATTTTTGTGACTTAGGTCTGTCTGTCAAGTCTACAGCTCTGGATAAAGTGGCCTCTGGTGTGTGTCCCGCCTGGGACCTTTGCTGGCCAATCCCCATCTCTCTATCCCCGCTTTTCCTGTCATCTCTGTACTATATGTTTAACTATAAAATGCCCCCCAAAATAATCATATGTAAAGGTTTGTTGTAGCCAGGGAGGTGCTCTACTGGTCTGATGGCTTTCAGCAGCACGGCTTACTGTGAGAGATTGAAGCAGGGTTGAAAAAGATCATGCAAACAAATTCTTTCCTGGACAAGAAAAGGTTTAAAATATCCTCACCTGAAATAAAATGTCCATGTCATTAGATACGGTGTTTCGGTATAAAACAAGTTTGTGTGTTTTGTATGGGTTTACATTCACTCCAGGGAGATTAGAGCCATAGAATATTTTGGCACTGTGCTTGTCTTGGCTGGATTTACAGCAGGTTTCAGCAAGTAAAGATCAAGTGGGATCAAGGGACGGCACGTGCTGCAGGTTTTCTAGGGTGAGGAGCTTATTTCCCAAAAAATTATGAAACAGAACTAACAGAGGTGTGCCTGTTAGTTCTGTTTCATAATTTTTTGAGAGCCCTGAGGGAGAGGACACACACACACAGACAAACATCTGCACCTATACATAACTGGAATTCTGTTGTTCTCCGTTGTCATCTCAAACATCCTTTAGTTTGTCAGCTCTCCTCCTCTTGTCCCCTCTTCACTTTGGCAGACAGCGAGTCTCTATTATCACCCTTCTTCTCTCTCTCTGTCTCTCTCGCACTCTGTGTGTCACTGCAGACAGACAATGACAGCAATGCCATCAGCTGCCAAACCCACAGCCATAATTACACCCCTAACAGAGAGCCGGACCGCCCTCTTGTCAGTCAGAGCCACAATAAACCATGACAGTGACCGTGGAGAAACACCTGGGTGAATGTCTCGGAGGTGACGAAAGGCTAATGTGGTGCTGAAGTGTGGCGCCGCGCCACGAGCGCACTCATCGTCCTGTAATCTGGGGAAGCTGGAGGAAATGGCTGACAGAACGACTTCCCGTAATGTTAGATTTGCAGTTACGCAGTCATAAATAGTGTTGTCTCCTCTCCCGGGGCCAAACTGGGAAAGACAGCAGCTACAGTCTGGACAGTATGAACGAGTCCAGAGAAGACTGTTTTGGATGTTCATGTTTCTAAAACATTGGTGATGGGATTATTTTAAAAGGCCTTGAATAATATAATGTAGCTATAGTGTGGTGGGAAATATGCACAGTGACTACACGTAAGGTTTCTTATATGGAACAATATTGCATGTGGGAATAGCAACATAGCAAATGTTCCATCTGTGATTTTTGATGGTGCACTTGTTTCCTCCAAATCTCCACTGATCTCAGAATTATAAAGCAACTAAGACTGACCAAATATTTTTTATATTTTGCACTGATTTTACAGCCTGTCACTCATTCTCCTCTTTTCAATGAATGAACTCTGTACAGCGTATGATAACACCAGAGGAACTGGAGGTATGTATAGCATGTAAAGCATCATGGCAATTTGTAGTGTAGCATACTGTAGGTGTCACAAGCTTGGATCAGTCATCAAAGTTAAACAAGCTTGTTTTTCTTTCTTTTTCTGTTCTTTCCCCAGTCGTCATTAACTTGTGACACAATTGTTAGACCAAACTCTAGTTTTACATGACTGACACCATTATTTCATGAAATATTTCTAATTATGAAAGAAAAACAACAGTTTAATAGAACATGGGTCATATTGTCATAGATCGTACCCAGCAAAGTAATTGTTGAGATCTGGAAATATGGTGACATTGCTAAAAGTTGGTTCAACGGGGCAAGAAACTCGAGCAGTCGGGTGATCAGACAGGTTTTAAACAAGCTGACCTTTTAATCGGATTATCTAAACATTATTTGGAGCAAGTAAGTAAGCATAACCAACAATGTTGCTAATAATCCCTCACAGGAAAACAGTGAATGTACACAACTATTCCAAGTACAGTTGGTCAAAGCTGAAGTAATCTGGAGGTTTAAAACCTGCCTGATTGACTGACTCCTCGTGTTTCTTCTATTTTTAGCAATGCTGCAGATTTCAACGCTTACTTTGGTGAGTACAATGTAATCATAGCTGATTGAATGCTCAAAAACACTATACTACACCAAACTTCTTCTTAAAACCTTATCTGAGCAAGTCTCACTGAGATAAAGATCTCGTCAGAAGAGAAACCTGAGGACAAATTAGATACATAGACACAAGATCCAAGCAAGACACGTCAGTCACCTAAAACAGCAGCACGCACTTATTAAAATAATCACAAATATTAGATTTCAAACATTCATTCCAGTAGTGCTGTAAGGTGCACAGTACCAGAAACTAGTCATCCCCAGTTCAGAACTGGTATGAGCAACTTTTAAAACTAACCTGTGCTGTGATCTGGTATCATAGTTATTAGCTTTGAATTCAATAAGGAGGTTAAAAATCTTGTCAGTTTGGATATACAGACACAAGTACACCTTCTAGATGTCAGTGATGGCCTTCTGACCCTTTTCATATAACTCTCAGTGGTTTAAGAGTGTTGGCAGCAGCTGAGCATACAGGATATCTCCATTATCCAATGTAGATGTAGTGTAGTATTTAATATGGGAATTTAATATATACTTTGGTATTTTTCCCTCTCCTCCCTCTATCTTCCCTCTTCCTGCTGTACCAGCTCTCATATTGGTACCCACATTACTCTCTCAAGAGTTCTCCGCATCGCCTCTCTTTTTCTTTTCTTTTCCATCCTTTTCCTTTGCATCAGGTTTCTCCAGGCTCACAGTTGACCTTCCTGCCCCCCTCTGTCTGTCTCTCTCCTCCCAGAGCTGCTCTCTGCCAGTCACGTTTCATATGTTCCCATAAATGGGCCTTCATCACCCACTGGCGTTATCGCTAACGTGGCTAACATGACTCCTCTAGACGTCCCCTCGTGTTAATTTCAGTGTGCAGTTCTTGGGTTGCCAGCTTCAGGCTCTGCACTTGTTTCCTACGTTGACATCAGCTACATTAGTGCTGAAGCACACAGGCGAGGAGGCACATTGCTTTGCTGCGTGACAACAACGCGAGCACTGACGCACACGTGCACACACAAACATAGTCAAGCATGTGTGTACTTGTATATTTGACTCAGAAGGATGGATGTCAGTATAATGAAAAGATCAACACCAGGATACTCGACGGGGTAAACAGACACTGCTGTCTGTTTGATAAAATGCCTGTCAGGTCACAGTCATTCATAACTCATTGACATCGTGCTGAGAGCGTGTTGCTTCACAGGATATTGCAACATGTGACCTGTAAGATTAACACTTAAAGGAAGGCATCAAACAAATGCAGTCCATAGAAACCTTTCAGACAACCCACGTTGCATTATCAGCTTCCTCACTACATGTCTGCTTGTTCCAAATACAAATATTCTCCTTCAAATAATGCAAAGTGAAAAGCTTAAATTTATCGGCACAGTTCTAGTATGTATCTGTCTTACATGCATTTGATTACTTTGATCGTAGATGACAAGCAAACAGCCAACTGACACGTATGGAATCTGTGTATTTAGCAATATTTTGGTAATAAACTACTGCACTGTCCGTCTCTATGCTCAGTATGTTCTAAACCATCATATTTTTGGGCCAAAATATGGCTTAATTCACAGCTTGTGTTTGTCGCTAGCACTGTTAGCTGTTTGCGTTTATCATTCAAGACAAATATGAGTACATTTAGATAGAAAGATAAAAAGCTAACCATGCACGCGACTAATGCAAGATGTGTATTTAGCCATGTTTTGGTCAAAATATGAATGTTTCAAACACACTGAGAATAAAATGTACAAGTCAATAGTCAAACATACATTTTTGGTGGAGTAGTCCTTTAAAGCTTCCTTTTTTCTTGGAAATACATAAAAGAAAGCATTGTGGGATTTTTCATTTCCAAGAAAAGCCCTGCATGTTTACTCTGTAGCCATATTCAGAGATTGAATTTCAGATTTTATATCAAGAACACGGGTACATGGTGCACAAAGAAAATATACAGTACAATGCAATAATATTACAACAATAGCCAGAATAAGAGGCAACATAAATTAATCAGTGTAGAACATTACTAAAAATAAAACGGTGACGTGATTGCTCTTTTTCTCCAACACACATTTTTTGTTCTTGTAAATGAAAGTTAACGGCGCCATTCGGAGGTGATCAAAGCCACTTCCATTCCTTGTGATAATCTGACACTAATGATAAGGCAATCCATCACCTACTGTAAAAACCTCCATCGCAGCAGAATGGTTCCCGTCATGTTACACAGGCCTAATGCTACATATAAACTGCATATAAAAAGCTTTTAAAGAGATCGTGTTGTTCCTTGGAAAGTCATCTGTGAGTCACACATGGTTTGTCATAAAGTTCAACCAAACACTTTTTACTTAATAACCACTTCTTGATGAATACAGTTGTTGAATTTGCACACAATGGGGAGCCTTGATAGCAGCGTTGTGTTATTTTTGGATTAATGGAATCCAGCGTGCAGAATCAGCTGGAATTCTTGCATTAGTTAATCCATTATGAATTCTCCTTCATTTTCTTCCAGAGCCTTCACTGTCTATTAGTCTGAGGGTAAGCATGAGCCAGTCAGATCGGGCCCACACCCGCCCTGTTTACACTGACACTAATGACTTGTCCCTCGCTCCAGCCCCGCCACAGCCATCCACACATGGAACTCATTCTATCTGTGCACAACACCAAGACCGCCTGCCGGATCGCTCCACCAGCATCATCCTGTAAAACAATCTGTTACTAAGGCAACAGGTGGTGTTGGAGACATCCTTAACTTAATCAGGAGCAGGAGTTGATTATAAGTGTCAAATCACTGGAAAGAGAGCGTACGGGCCGAGGAGAGCTTTGGAGAAACACAGTAAGGATGACATCAGTGTCCGCATGTGCACATGATCTAGAAATAGAGTCACTGTGTTTGTCTTGGCCAGCCTCTCTTGAATTGCTATTATTGGGCTTTTGTGAAAAGCTTGTGTCAAAACGTGAGAGGTTGCAGATATCATCTTGCACATGCCAGGAAAACTGTTTGGAGAAAGAGTCAATGAGCCTCAGGTATTAATGCGTATTAAGGCTCTGTTCCTGTCAAACTAACATTGCAACATCACGGGACTGGCTTCGTATATTTACCCAGCAAAAGACAACAGGAAAAAAAAAAAAAAAATCTTGGAAAAACACTGAGTGGTTGCTATCATAAAATCTCTCCAACACTCTGGTAAGGCTGTCGCTGTTTGAACCAGACTGTAAATATTTGAGCAAAGCGTGGGTTTTTCCTGGTGTGTCTTTACTTTGCTTTACTGTGTGGAACGAGGAGCCACGTGAGAATCCTGCCCGTATAATGTAACGTCAGATTTTCGTACCGTCTCGCTAAATCTAGGTCAGGGGGGCTGCCGAATGAACAGAACCCGTTTCACAGAGTGTAAGATAAACACTTCACCAATCGGTGCCTGCGCGACCACATTCCTCGATGCCAGAGCCCTCACGTTCCTATAATCCCGCATTTCAACCTCAAGATGGCAATAAAACCCCAAACTGTAATTCACCCATGCATGCTCGGCATATTTTACATGCCTTTTAAAAATAAAGATGAAATGGTACGTGACTTCTTCTTCCACCCTTCACTGTTTGGAAGATCTTTGTTATGTGTGTACAGTAATGATGCAATCATGACTAGTGCGTGCTGCAGATTGAGGAATTTTTCACACAAAAGGAGTGACTTTGGCTTTAAGCTCTGTTGATTACAAGCGTCAAGAATTGGGTCTGACTGTTGATAGCATGGGATTACAACACACCTGATCGACAGGAACACAATAGGCATTCCTGAGCTGACCCACATGTGCGTTTAATGCTTAACTCCGCTGTAAATAGAAAGATATAGATCGGTTTGAGAGGGGATTCTGCCAAGTCATGGCACCGTGTCGGAGCAACAGTGGAGCCTTGTGATGTTAAGGCGAGTCGATGGTGTAGCAAACGCCACAGGATGTAGACCTCGAGATGAGGTGGAAATAGATTTCTGACATGGACGACTCATACCGGAGGGTTGGTTGGAGCGGCTGCCCAGACTTTGGGGGGAGAAGATGTGAAGTTGTGGGTGGACGGATCAGTGGACCGGCACAGATTGCTTCCGGGCCTTTCTGAGTGCCAGCGTCCAGACGGATGATGATTAACTGGAGGTGACTGGTGCTGGCTGGAACCGACCTGAGATCAAATCAGGTCTCATCTAAAATATAACCTGACTACCTTTTCCCTTCAAGTCTCTCCTTTTTCACCTCTCCCTACCTCCCTTGGTCTTACCCTCCCTGCAACCCTGCCTCTGCTCTTTTCTTCCCTCCCCCCTCCTTTAACTCCTCTTTCCAGGCTTCCCTTCCCCTCCATTTCTCCCCACCAACATGAAAATCATGTTCCTCTCTCCCTTTCCTTCTGCCTTTTCACTTACTTTCCTACCTTCCTTCCTCTACCTATTTTCATTGCTTGCTTGCTTATTCTCTCGTTCCCCTCTCCTTCTCTCACTTCCTTGTGTGATCTTTTGCTTCCTTTCTCTTTCTGTCGCCTTTTGCACCTTTTCTACCACCCACAAGCTCTCCTTTTTTTCTCTTTTCCTATCCACAAGCTTCTTTTTCTATCTTTCTTAGAAAGAGACAGACCCCCTTCCTCCATAAAAACCAACCACTAAGCCACTGCTGCTGTGCATGACTTCCAATTTTAAACAAAACCTGACAATTCCCAGTGTGTCCCTGTTCTCTTACCCTCACGTGGCCTGCTCTGACTGCTGGCATTGTCCTGTTCAAAAAGCCTCAGAGTGTGTGAGCCCAGCATGCAACAGAGCAAGACAAGGCAACTGTATTTGTATAGCACATTTCATGTAGGGTAATTCGAAGTGCTTCACGTAAGACAGTAAGACAGTAAGACAGCAACAACACATCCAACAAAAGACCTGAAATTGGTAAAACAGCAAACTAAAAGAAAAAATAGAGAAAAGTCAGGAAAATATCATAGTTTAATATTAATATTAACATTTTAGTAGCTTTAAGGTTGTTCAGTAAGTAAAAACACCTTCTTCCACTCTGTCTGACAGTATCATATTCTCTATCAACTTGTTCTAGCTCTTTATTGAAGCTAAAAAATGACACACAATTCAGCCTGACATATTAGGCTTTTGGAGCAAGTCTCAGATCTTCATACCACAAGCATGGCTCTGGGGACGGCAATGTCAGTCGTTTGGTTGGTCAGTTGGTCCACCTTTTTTGGTCCAGATAGAAATACAACAACTACTGGATGAATTGCCATTAAATTTTGTACAGATATCCATAGTGACCAGGTGATGAATCCTATTGACTTAAGTGATCACTTGACTTTTTCTGTAGCGCCACTGTGAGGTTGACATTTGTGGTTTTGAGTGAAATATGTCAACTATTGGATGGATTGCCATGAAATTTGTTGCACAACATTCATGCATTCATTCATTAGGATAATCACTTTAGTGATCCTCTGACTTTTCATCTAGCGCCATCATCAGGTCAAAATTTTAATTTGTCCAGTACTTACTAATAACAACCTCATCAGCCTCAGCTGTACTTTGTCTTGTGCTAATTAGCTAATGTTAGCATGCTTATACCTAGTTAAGCTCAGCATGTTAGAGTTGTCATATTGTGGCCATATTAACTTACCAACATTTGCATTTAGCTCAAAGCACCAATGTGCTTAAATACAGTCTCACGGAGCTGCTTGCATGGCTGTAGATTCTTGTTTTGAGATCTGTGCAGCATAGCAGCTAAAAGCAGCTTGAGGGACAGTATTGGTAAGTATAAAGGTCTATGTGGAAAGAGGACAAATGCTCGGTTTGTTTTCAGCTCACATGTTATTTGCAGAGCAGCAGTGTTGTGAGAAAAGAGGAATGAAAAGAAAGCAAACTTCCCCCCTGATTATTATAATTGGGGTATAGAGTGAATGACTGCATATGCCGCTAGCACTTTCTGATGACTGATGATGCATACCTGCCTTTGTCACGCTCCTGAGGGGAAAAACAAGGCCCAGGGATATGCACGGATACAGGACCAAACCTGAGATTCTGTGTTGTTGGTCAAAGGGAGAAAAAATAGACTGTAGTTGCCTCGAGATGGTGGAAAATGTCATTGATTTGACCTTTTTAGAACACATAAGAGGGATATTACCTTTTTCCCACAATACTGATGGATGAGCTGCAGAATTCTAAAGCCACAATGAATGTTTATCCAACAGACACAAGCCTCATAAAAATGGTTACTGAAACATGAACTGCCTTGTTTGATTTTTGTACTTCTAATGGCATTTATATTACTTTACTACACATTTTATCTCAAAAGATAAAAATCAAATAATAACCACAGAACATTAAAATTATTACTTTTCATCTGGTGCCACCTTTTTAAAAAAAAATTCAATTTGTCCCTTTGGTTAATGACCAAATATCTGCAAAAGTAGCCTCAGCTGTACTGGTAAACATTGTAGCTGCGTATGGTCAGCTTGTTAGAATTGTCATTGTGACCATATTAACTTGTTAAAAGCACTGCTGTGCCTACAAGCAGGCCTACAGCCTCACAGAGCCGCTTGCATAGCTGTAGTCCTGCAGTCTGTAGATTCTTAGTCTTGTTTTGAGGTCTGTGCAGCACAGCGCCTGAAAGCAGCTTCCACATATTAGTTTTTTTTTTACCAAAACTAAATTTGATGAAAATCTACCTGGAGCCTATGAATATGTGGTACAGGAATAGGAGTCGGATCTCACGATTTGTCCTAAATACAAGGTTGAAGTCACAGTTTGTCTGTACTTTGAGAACAATAAGGGAACCCTGCATCATTCACCTGTGAGAGTGTAATTTTGGTACTATGGCAACGTGAGCAGGGATCATGGAGTACATCAAGGTGCTGCATTAGAAAGTGAAATATCCAACTATCAAATAAAATATGATAAAAGATTTATTTTGTGCAATTATACAACTTCAGAGACATTTATAGGCAAACACTAAGGTCCTCCAGGAAAAGGGAGTGTACACTGTGTCATCTCTTGAAAAAGGAATCTATGAATGATCAGTTCAAGGTTTTGTTTTCTTTTTCTTTCCCCAAAATGGATATAAACACAGCTGGATATTTTGGAGTAGAAGTCACCATTAGGTTAATTTATAATGATCTAGTTTGAAAGAGTCATGTGGTTACTTTCAAGGAAAGTTTTGTAAAAACACCTGCAGTTAGGTAATGTGTAGAAAGAACAGACATCCCTTTTTGGGGGGAGTCACATGTTTGATAAACACAGCGTTTGTGTGCTATCAACACACTCACAAAGCATCCGCTCCAATCTGACCAAAGTTTCATAAATGGTTATCTAACTCCCCAGCACTCAGACTTGCATAATGCTTATCTAACACACATAGAGAGGGACAAGATGGTTGGGTATCTGTTTGATAATTGTTTTTTTTAAAAAATAATCTGTATATATCTTTGAGAATATTGTTTTATATTATTTAGGTTGAGGTAATAGATTATCTCCTCTTCCTCTGCATTAGTTCCAATTGATATTTGTTTGATTTTTACTTATGAATAAATAAATAATTGAAAAAAAGAGGACTAAATACCAAAGTAGCTGATCAGTACACACACTACACAGATAATTGCATGGGTGGCTGTCTGGCATGGCCAGTTGGCAGACAAAACTGTTTTTCTTAAAAATGTGTTTCCCTTGGCAGGGCTTCTTGGCCTCAGTTTCACTTTAGGGAAGATGGATTGTTGTGGATTGTTTTCTCATCATAGTAAAATTATTAAAAACAGAAAAGTAACCTACATCATCCTCACCAGGCGGCCAGACGCTCTGTGATTAGTACCGTTACCTCAAAGCAAAAAAGCTGCAAGTTCAAATCAATCGGTGATTTTTCTGTATGAAATGTGTATGTCTGTGTGGGTTTAGGTGAAATGGAGACTCTAAATTGCCTGTAGAATGTTTTTTGTCTGTTTTATTATCAATTATGGGCGCATAATGTAACACGTGTTGTAATAATATTCCTTTACCCAGTTTAATGCATTACTGTTTGATTTCCTGTCATTACATTACAGCCTGCTGAAAGTTACGTGACTGCGTTACGCATACAACTTTAACATGCGTCTTTGCCCTTTGCTGCTTCCACTGTCATAATGTGTTTGTGGATCCTGTCAGGAGGACACAGAGCAGGAAAACGAGTGCAACCCCTTGCTTTCTCCCTCCTAAGAAAACATGTTCTGGGTAGAAGGGAAGCACTTGAATAAATCAGAGAGTGAGAAAGAAATGAAGAGACTTTGTCAGGCTGCATAGTGAAGGAAATGTTCATGGTGGAATCATCATCTGAACAAGATACCAGTACAACCTCTTGAAATAAGTAATAAGTAATGGCATTCCTTTGTAATTCCCAATGGCAACAGACAGGTTGTCTCATATCTGATGTCCGTCTGACAGTGCGAGCAGAGCAAAACAAGGATTTCGATGCAGGTGATGAATAAGACATCACATAAAAACGTATTATAGTGTGTCTGGTTGTAATTTCTCTCCATGACTAATTATGCTGTGGTTGGCTGTTTCTCATGATTCCTGATACACAACCAAAATCCCTGGTCACCACCGGACATCGGCACAGCCAAGAAAACCACACAGGTGCTGAATGTCTAGGCCCTGCTGCCATTTTCTATCCCCCTCCCTCCCTTTTAGTAGATGCTCCAACCCTGTTATCCAAAAACAACCTTTCTCTCCCCCCTCTGTCCCTCCTAGCCCCTCTGTGGTTGCTGAATGAGTTTTGTCTGTGTTTGGATGAGCTCACTGGGAAAGGATGTGCCACAGCTCCACATCGTCTTTCATCTTCCTGCCTGGACAGAGACTTGGACAACACACCCTGATGCTTCCGAACAAAACAGGTTGGATGTACGTCCATGCAGCAGAACTCTGGTGCAGTTTTTGAAGCTTTGTTCAGTCCAGTGGGGAAAGACTGGAAATACTGCATTGAGCAAGATGACAAAGTAGAAAGGAAAGTACAATACAAATCACCTCTACAACTGCTGCAACTTCATCTGCACAATACTGCATGCTTGCCCCTGCTCGCCTTAATGTGGAAATGTATCAACATCCTCCTCCAGGTCCTCTAGACAGTGGCCATAATTAAAGGAATACTCCATGGAAAGTCTAGCTTTCGAGGATCAAAATACTACTCATGCCCCATAGCCTTGAAACGTAGTGAAGTTGATTACCAACCAGGCAAAGTGGGCAACTGCTCCTGTGCCTCACACCCTAAATGTCCCAGGTTCACTGCCTGTCGGTAAGTTTTGGTGACTTGACAAATTTCAATATGTTTGGACCACTAAAGTACAATAATAACTAAGGTGGGTCCTGTATTATTAACTGACTTTGTGGCCCTGTTCTGTAGAGAGACCCTGTGTGAAAGACACAGTTTTAAGACGTTAATTAATTACTACATCTACTAATTGTTGTTAAAAACATGGGGATGTCCCTGACGCAGTGGACAAAGCTGCTTCGCTCTGGCTTAAATGTTCAGGTTGGGCTAGTGCACAGTTATTCCTGGTTGCCAGCACATGACAGGAGTGTATTGGAGATGACAGCCAAAAAGCTCTCCCGGCTGAGCAGTCAACAAACTAAAGTCCATCTGTTACGAGAGCACTGAGCCACTGGGCCACTGGGCTGCCAACTGCAGGCATTTATACACTTTAATGGTAATGTGGAGCCTACGGCAGCGATTCCCAAATGTTTTCTTGGCAAAATCTCAGTCAGGTAGATCCCCTAAAATTCTCAACCGAGACCATTTACAAGTGTAACAAGTATAAATGATGTAGAGAAGGGTATTAGTCTCTTCTGTAGGCTTAAAACAGCCACTACATTGCAATTTCTTGTATTAATTAGTAGTTAAATTGAACTCCTCAAAGAAGAGCTCCCAGGGGCCCCTGGGAGTCCTCATACCCAGTATGGAAACAGTAGCCCAAGAGGTTACAGAAACCGACCCTCTGTGCGCTCCAAATCCCCAGACTGGCTGGGAAAATCTTCGCAGAGAAAGCAAATTGGGAACTACAGTGTAGTAGCTGCTCACTGTCAAACTGTCCTGGACTTCTCGGTGAAAAAAGAAAATACACATGCTGAACAAAAAGATAAAGAAAGGTTAAGGAGCTATTTTGTATCTGACAGTAAAATAAACATTCTGCAAAGAAGTTCCACGCTGTTTTACTACTGCAAAGAGGGACATTCAAATGTCATTATATCTTATTTTAGGATGATTAAACCTCATTTTTTCTTATCCAAGATAAGTAATCTTGTCAATCACCATTAAACTTGTTTGAGGGTAACTGTGATTTATCTTAGTTAAGTATTTAATCCCGATTGAGCTCAAGCTGACAAGAAACTAGTGTGAAAAATGGATTGCTTGATTGTCACACTCATGTCACTGTTAGGCATTTTTTTTTCCTTCATTCTTTTGTTGATTACAGGAACTGCCTTCACTGCACAACTATATCTAAGTAAATCTGATAATCATATATATAAAATCTAGTTGAACAAGGGAGAGCACTGCACTAGTATCAAGATTAATGACACTTGATTCTAGAAAATGTGATAATGGGTGATAATTAAATGAATCTGAAACCTGTCTGTGTGAGGTAGAAAAGTCACTTCACAGAAACACGAGGCATCGTCAATCTATTAGGGTCATAATATTACTTTTCCACTTGACATTTTTCTCACTTTTGAAGTCTTTGAAAATGTTCAATCTAGCTACTTTTTGCCTCCAGGGCTTTACAGTAAAACAGTTGGCAGTGGCATTTTCTCTCACTTGTAATAGTTGAAACATGTATGCCCAGGAGGCCATCTGAGGACCGCAGAGTGGATACTGGCTTGTTAAAGCAAATTATGAAATATATCCCTGTAATTAACTGCAGTATTTAGGTTAAACTGTGAAATGTATACCTGTAATTACCTGCAAAATTTAGGTTAAAACATGAAATGTAGCCCCACAGTTTACCATAGAATTTAGGTCAAACTATGAAATATATCCCTGTAATTAACTTCAAATGTGTCAGTTAAATGAAGGGGAAAAAATGCTTTATTTCCCGTCCACCAGCCTCCGTGTCGAATCTGACCAAATACAGGAAGAAGGGGCACGTGAAGCTCTCCTTAAGCAGCCCTGTTTGACGACAGATGTATGTAATCACCGGTGTAATCTGTTATTGTGCTGACAACAACAGTAAAATGTGTGTAAAGGTGCATAAAGACATGCATCTGAAAAATGAGGGGTGGATAAAGGGAAGACTTGGAGGCAGGGAGGGAATGAATGATGGGATGAAGATTCAGGAAAGCAGAATGGAAGAGGTGCGTGTGTGTTTCTGTTTGTATGTAAAGCAGTGATGAAAGAGAAGGAAAGTGCAACAAAAGAGGTGTATAAGATTCCTCTCTACGTTCCTCTCTACACCATCTCAGCCAGATCTTCCCAACAACAACCCAAAATAACAAAATACGCCACAATACCCCCGCTCCCTTTTTATATTTTTTTATTTTCACTTCTTTTTCCTTCTGTGCTTTCTCTGTCTTTTCTTTTACATGTCTTCATATTTCTACTGTATATTGTTAATTGTTTTGTTTTGTAAATACTGGTATCCATTGTGGTCAACAATAATAATAATAATAAATGTTTAAA
>NTHP01000210.1:621584-652095 GCA_003416845.1 Oplegnathus fasciatus
CAAAAAAACCCCCCAGAACTCTCGGTTCATGATCAGACTCCCTCTAAAATGCTGTCACCATCATCAAAATCCAGCTGCTTGTTAATTCTACATTAAAAAAACCTCCCACTATAATAGATGCTCCTTTGAGAAGAAGACCTGGACCTTGACTTTGAAAGGTTGACCTAATGACATCGCCCTGGGTTCAGAAAGACGCACTTCTCTTAAGTATTTTCACTCTGAGGGATGGAGAGCGGAATAAAGGGTGAAGAAAAAAAAAGATAAAAGAGGTGTATAAGAGATTAAGTTCAGTGTAGGTGTTTTTTTCAGGATGTGCGTGCACACAAAACACAATATTTGAACTGTGTTTAAATTGAATAAAACTGACACTAAACCAGTTTTGAGACATATTTATGAATTTGTTGGTGTCTTGAAAGTGAAAAGAGTGGGGTTATTGTATAAAAAAACTAATAATGTTTAATGTTAATTATACATACTTTTAGTTTCTCACATCTGTAAGGTACTTTGTAAAGATGGGCTTGAAAACAGCTGTATGAATTCAGTTCTTTATTGTCATTATTCTTGGCTGGATGCTGATTTTTGAAAGCCATAAATCAGAGCACTGGGTAAACTAATCTATGAGTGATCAGGATTTGCCCGACTATGCCCCTGCCTGATATTAAACAGATTAGGGACAGTTTGTGCTGATACGTGCTGACAGCCTGTGAGATGGCCTTAATGAAGACATCATACTGTATGTTGCCACATTCACCTTGTCTGTGCACACATTACAGGGTTACTGAGTTTAAATGTTGTCAGCATGCATTTCATCACACAGACACACAGATTTCAGAGGACATGACTTACATTAACTCCCTGGAGACCTGCCCTCACCTTCACTGTAACCACCACATGCCCCGACCTCGTCCTAACCTTTGCCAAAAAACAAATCTTAACTCTACAGTTTAATGTTTTACTTTGTGACGATCAGATGCTTTGTCTCCAACTGGGAGATGAATCCCACTAGTGAGACTGTGTATTCATAATTCATCAGATCATGTTAAACACAAGTATACACACATATACACTCAGCTCTATTCATACAGCACAACATGTAAATCAAACACACTGCACCACATATTGTGTAGTCTGTGCTGAATTATCATATTTATCTGTGCTGTACTACAGTACTGTATTAAGTTGTGCTGTTGTATACTGCTTCACTCCTCTGTACTTGTGTTGCCCTGTTGCACAATTTGCACTCCATGTAGTTCCTGTGTTTCTATCTAATGTTTTTGTTATTTTTGCACCATTGAAGGACAATAAAAATCCACTTGACTTGATTAGACCTGACATACTGCAGCTCCCAAATGAAGTCGAACGTGGCGATGAGGCTGGGCGCGCCTGTGAAGACAAAAACAACAAGCAGCAGAGATTCTGGCTCGAGGGGAAAGTATCGGGTCGTGTAGATGTTGGTTACTGTGAACCGACATTTTTTACAAGCCGAACAGACAGAGAGCAAGAAGAAAAAAAAGGAAGAGAGGGAGAGAAAGAGGGTGAGTAATACTATGGAGTATAATCTGGTGCAAAATGTTTGCAGGTCATTACACTCTGCAGGGCTGCACAATTAAACAGGGGTCATCATAGTCGTAATAGTTGGATGATTTTTAGAATTCTTTGCAATGCAAATGCGTCAAAAGAAAGCTATATAAATCTTCATATTCATGTAATTTGGTTTTATGGATTTTTATGAAAGCAAAGTTGCCTTTTTCCCCTCCTCCAGATCTCCCTGGTTGATCGCAGCTTCATGAGCCAAAGGTGGGCTGTTACGAAATTGATGCTAATTAATGAACAGTGGTTATGCAAGAGTCATGGGAGTGCATCGGAGGTGTCGGAGCATCTCATGACCGTTTGTGATAAGAGGTCAGAGGTGTCAGGTGAGCTTGTTTGTTTTGGGACGAGACTGTCCTGACCTTCATCCCCTCCAACATTTTCTGAGGGGAAAGCCAACGTTGTTAAATAAGGAAACCTTCCCACAGTATCATAAAGGCTGCTGTGAGAAGTGTGTGTACAAGAAGTCCTTACTCTCTCATCTCTGGATCGAAAGCTGCTCCTAAACCGATGGGCCTCTTTAATGAAACACTTGGAAATGGAAACTCTGGAAATGTTTTATCTTTACCTGTATGTACAAATAAATTAAAGACGTATAAGAACTTTCTTACTGAGAAAATGTTACTGATTTGCACAAAAACAGCAAAAAAATATGAGTGGTGTTGAGGGTTAGTGCAGTAAAAACTGCATCTTAACACAACTTATCATCCCTTCATTTTGAACCTTCAACAGTTCCACAACTTCCATTAGATACATTCAATGAGGGACAAGTTTATTTTAGTTTTAAACTCTTTCCAAATCTTGCAAAGAGCCTACAGCACCACTCATTGTAGTTAATAGTTAGTGTTTGATAGTAAAATATGTACAAAAATGTGGCTTATGTTGTGTGTGTCTGTGCACGGATTTAGTTCGCACTCTGTCTAAGCCTGCTTGTAGCAAACCTGAAGAAAATATCAATTAAATGTTTAAATAATGATTTTGTTAAAGGGGAACTCCACACCATACATCAAAATCTGCTCACAGGTCTTGCGAAGTACTACTGAATGTGTAGAAAAGGTTGTGTAAAGCCTTTTATGTCTCGAGAGGGAGATGTGGGGGTAATTTTTCAATGATGTTACAGGAGTGCAATCCTAACCTGGTGGAGTGCTCTTGTAAAGGCTCAGCTCGCTCTTCTATGGTTTAATACTGATACTGATGTTTATGAATGTGTGCTTGGATGGGTTCAACCTTCTGACCACCAACCAGTGATTCTGGTACGCTGACATCCATACTACACCATTAGCATTTAAATCAACAGTATCAAACTCTCCATGTAAACAGCAATTTTAAAAGCAGCCACGAAGAACTTTGAGTCTGCAGCACTGAACGGCTGCTTTATAAACCTCTACTGCAGATAAATTGTTAATGTAGAGTAAATTATACAATTAAGGCTGATATATAACATTAAAATATTATTCTAAGCCTTTAAACCTTTTAAACATCTTAATGTGAGTTCCATTTAAGCCAACACAGAGAGCCATCTTATTAACACTGTAGACATACTCCACCCTAACAAGGCATGCGGTAGGGCTGCAGCAGATGATTATTTTCTTTAGTGATCCATCTCTTTTTCAATTAATTGATTCACCGTCGTTGCTGTATACAATTTACAGTGATATAAAACAGACAGAAGTAGCAAATCCTCACATTTCAGAAACTGGAACCAGAGAATATTTGGCATTTTTGCTTGATAAATGAGTTAAATGATTAATCGATTATCAAAATTGCAGCTAGTTGGCTAATATATGTCAATCGACTGATCGATCAATCGACTAATCTTTACAGCACGAGTATTCACAGGATTTATATCGACTTTTACCCTCTTTAATGATGAATTAACTAATTCAATTTTTTATTTTTATTTTACGGGCATTTCATGAGCTTTAACAATTGATCCATTCTTTATCTTTTTTAAGCTGCATCAAGCAAGTAAGCGTGTATGTCCTTTGCAACTGTATGTGTGTGTGTGTGACAAAGGCACTGGACGAGCATGTTGCTACACATGTGTGTTTCCACCAAGGCGAAAGTACTCCATGTATGTTTATACAAAACATGCTCCAACTAATTGTTCAATAATTACTGCCTTTGTTATATTCATTGTCATGCTTCGGATCTGGATGACCAGTCAGCACAAACAGCAGCAACACACCAGAGAGGACAAAAACATGTCTGTGTGTCTTTGTTTGTGTGTGTTCAGAAAATTTTTTACAGCCCATCAAAGTTACATGTACATAAGCTACATACATCAAACTTATAGCTTGTTAACACAGAACATGCAGTATACAGTTTATGGGAACTGGGACAATTAAACTGTATCTCCATTCATTCTTACTGAAGCAGAACACTATACGTGTTGTTGGGTTACTGAAGTTATGTAACAGAACATACAGTAACATATGGCCTGTGGTGGATCAGTGGTGGAAGAAGCATTCATATCTTTTACTTAGTAAAAGTAGCAATACCACAACAATACTGTGTTACAATTAAAAGCCCTGCATTCAAACTCTTACTTAAAGATATAATCTCGAAGATTTTCATTTAAATAAACGTCTGTTAAGTCACTATCTATCGCCGAATGATGCAGCACAATGGTGACTGAGCCTATGGCCCACTGATGAAAGCCTGCAGCATTTGCAGTTTTACGACCCGACAAGTGGCGCACAGTTAGGCTTTTAACAAGGCTTTTAACGCAACAGACTTGCTCTTCAATTCACCTGTGTGTGAAGCGGCGTACTGTTTTTTCTGGTCTCTGCTAGCGTTGTGAGTAAACGGTTATTATGGCCGAACAAACAAAGAAAAGGTCGATGACTACAGACGAGGAAACTGAAACTTAAGTGAGGTCCAAAAACACACCTGCAATTACAGATTATTGCCATAGGTGCCGTGAAAGAGAACGAAATGAAAATATTTGAGATTATGACTTTAAGTAAAAGTATGTAACTATTAGCATCAAAATATAAGTACCAAAAGGAAAGATACTCATTATGCAGAGTGGCCCATTTCAGAATCATCTATATTATATCACTGGATTATAATTCAATTAAAATGTAATTAAAGTCACTTTAAAGTTGCAGCTGGTAAAGTTGGGACTAATTTGAACTACTTTATACACACTATAATCTATAACCTATAATAATGTATCCTAACTTCTTAGCTGATTTAGATTTTGTGTTGATATTCTAAACCTGCAGAGAAACTAGAAACTAAAGTTATCAAATAAATGTGTTAGAGTAAAAAGTGCAAATGTAGTGGAGTAGAAGCAGCAACAAACGGGGCTAAGCTACGAGAAACACAGGCCTAATATGTTTTTTTATATAATAAATAGTTGTGATATCGACTTTTGATGAAAAATTTATATTTTGTGTTTTTCTAGCTGATCACAAACTAAAATATTGGTCTGTTTTACTGCTTTGTTTATAATGATTATTGCAGATCAAACAAATCTTTTAGAGCATCAGCAAGTCTTGTCATGTTTCGTCATTAGTGTCGGTCAATTAAAGAGCTGTTTTTTAGACTTTGGCAGATATTGTTTTCTTATTATATTCTCAAAAACAAACTAACAAGGTGCTGCAGATTTACTCTGGCAGGTCAGAGCTCATTTGGGCATCAGCTGTCAGACAAAAATGAGCGGCAGGAAGAGGTAATACCTTAAAATCTTTGACCCAATTCACATTAAATAGCAGAGGGATATGAAACTGGGCACCACTGCGTCCTGTCACATGCCCTGCAGTGAAGTCTGACAGCAGAATCGCACACTGGAAACACACATAAGCTCTCTTCTTCTGTTGTTGACTTTTAACATGTTGCACTGTGGCTTAAAATGTCTCTGTTAGCTTACTAAAACATCAGTAACAGCTCAGTTAATGATGCACATTTCTGTGTCATTTGTTCATTCAATTCTTCAACTCATAATGATTATTTGGATGGGTCTTGATTTTTAACAGATTTCTCAATTCTTTGAGCTCAAACAAGTGGCGACTGAGGTTTCCCTGTGCAGGGCACTTAGGAAATGTGAAACATCTTTGACCCAAATAGATGCCACATTCACCATCTGGTTTTCGACCCAACAAACACAAACAGCAAGAAACAGTTATCTCATCTCTCTGACACTCTTTCCATCCCTCTTTTGTAGCTCTCAGCTTGCTTCTCATTTGCTTTGTGTGTCATTATTTTAATTTCTGACCGTAAGTGTGAATTCAAAAGCTATTACAAATATAATAAATATGTTGCACAAAGAGTTTATAAGTAAGCTACAGCTTATTTCCAACTCCTGCCCATTGGCATACAAATGGTTTGACTTTGGAAACTAGTTCTTTTTCCATCTCAGTCAACTTTCTTTTGACCATGATGCGGCAGAAAGAAAAAGGAAAAGAAAAGAAGGAAAATGAGACATTTCACCTACACACACTGGACAACCAACGTGTTTTGGCTTCACCTTCACTTATTGAAAAACAGAATAAGCTCTGCTGTCGCACCTTTCCTATGAACTGCTTTTGTAAAACCTCCACAGAAAATTATGTTGTTCAAGTTACTCAGATCTTTTCACAGCAGCTATTTCGACTTATCAAAGCAGGAAAAGCACAGGTTTAACTAATGACATTAACAATGACTCCATTCCATTAATGTAAGTGTCCCAGTAAACCATGTCAGTGAGTCAACATGCTGGCTCACCTAAATGGAATGCAGCCGTCATTAATGTTATTGATTCCAACTGTGCTTTTCCTGCTTTGACAAGTCAAAATGTCTGCTGTGAAAAGGGTCTATAAATGTCTGTAAAATGTGTTTGGTTGTAAGTATGATTAAAAAAAAATAATAATATCCACATTTCAGTTTGTGATTTGATGCAAAAAATTTAAATTATTGTTATTTATGATGTAAAACGTTCCCTAAAGTGTGAGTAGTGCAGTATATTTTTGATATTTGTTATGCTGTTGAGCCAGCAGAAATGGATGCAAGAAGTATTAGAAAACAGAGAGATCAGGTGAAGAATTTGTACTAACATCCTTTACTAAAATAAACATAGAAATACCACAAAAATAAATACCACATCACAAGTAGAAGCCCTGCATTCAAATGTTTAATGCAAAAAAGTATAAGTAGAAAAAATTTATTCCGGTATCAAAAGTAAAAATTGTGTCATTGTGGCAGGTGTTGAACCTTAAAACAGTGTTTAAAAGTTATAAATGCTCCAGATGGATCAAAGTCTGAGCAGCATATCACACTACTGGGGGGTTTAAACCCTGTATTGAAGCTGTTGGGTGAAAACATTTTATCTCCAGTTTTAGAGTTTATCTTGTTTTCACATCAGCCGAAGGACTCGATGTTCCTGTACAGGTAGTGACTGTGTGAGCAACAAGCCAGCTCTATTAGGTGCATCACATCTAAAAATAAATAAAGGACAGGATAAAAGAAGACAAACCGCTTAATGACTCCCTGGTTATGACGAGTGTTGGCATAACAACCGATACACATAGCAACCATGAGTCTATGTCTCGATGGCTGCCGTGCTGTGACGAGGCCACTATTTAGTGTCTGTCCCCATTGCCCCGAGGTTTATTTTAGGAGCTGATTTGGCTGTATGTTCATCATGTTTTCAGGTCAAGTCAAGACAACCTGCAGCGCTCACCTGCACATGAGGAATGAACGCAAACACACACCCTTACACACCCCCCTCCATCCAGCTCTGGTGGCAGTGAAGCTTTGTAAACAACTTTTTGTATCTTTCTGTGCAAGCCGCATGCAGGTTAGTGTGAGAAGTCTGTTTGTGTTGCTTGAGCCCCCTCTTGACCTGACATGCGTCACCATCCCACTTATATATTTAAGTATCTCTTTCTAAATTAGTGGTTTTCAACCTTTGTGACTTGGGACCTTGTATAACCAATTATATTAAAAGAAAAACCTGAATAATGAATAGAAGAACATCGTGAATTCAGATGCTTTCATACAGAGCATGATGAGAAGTGTCTTTACCTGTAGAGACTTTAGTAATGTGTAAATCTGTTGCTAGGAAACCTCTGTAGCACCATCGAATCTAAACTAATTTACAGTAAAGAGGAAGTAACTTTATCATCATGAGCTGTAACTTAATGTTAAACTTTAACTGCCAATCATTTGTAAATGTAAGTGTTACTGTGTTATATTTATGTCTGCATGAAGAAATATGTCTAATGGAATTCGTAGTGTTCACAGTTTAGAACAAGTGTTTCATTTTCTCTTGAGCTAACGCCAGTTTTTCTTTAGCCAGTCTCCCAGCTGCATAAAGCCTGTGTCGAAAAAAGTTAACAGAGTCAATTAAGGTTTTTAGGAGGTTGTGCTTCTTTCCAGTTATCCACAATTGGAGAGGTCCTGGCTTCAAATCCTGGATGAGCCCCCAACTTGTCATGACCTGGCTCGGGAGCCTGACAAAAGAGAAGGAGATGCAGGTTGAAGGCAAATAAATAACTGATTTATTTTGACAAAGAGCGTAATGTAGTATATATAGGCAGTAGTGGGGATGAGTGAGATGTTGGATGGCATACATGAAACAAAGATGCGCCAGACAGAAGAGCTCCACTCGGACTGAGGAGGGTTGGTGGGGGCACCGGGCCCAGGTGCCTCCAGTTACCTTGATGAACTCTGTCTCCAGCTACCTGCTGCATTATAGACGTAGAACATAGAATAGTTAAACAAACCAGAGGACCGCCACAATACACACTTAAACCTGCCAGTTACTGGGTACGAATATTTAAGAACTAGTTTGTGTGGAGCAACCTGCTGTAGTTCAGTTATGCACAAATCTCCACTTAATTTGCACCTACATTATAGCTATGCTAAATTTGAACCTATGAACAGCCGGTGCAACCTAACTGAACACCTATGGGAGGTTTTGGAGCGATGACCCCACCACTATCATGAAAACACCAAATGAGGAAATATTTTTTGAAGCGCCTGGCGCCTGAGCAATGGAGCAAGTGGAGCAAATGCATCACCATTATTCAGTCAGGAGGAGCAAAGTTCTGGTTTTGCCACCCCACTTTTTGTCTTTTTATAGACTTTTTACAGATAGGTCATACAGTCCCTCCGATCAGGTCATTATGTTTAAGCAGCCTATATCTATGATTATTTTACTATTTTTGGAGACCACCCTTTGAGTTGGTTCAGTCAAACCTGACGCTGATCGCTTGCCACAGCATGCTTTGGCTGTCAATCACAGTCTGTCAGTCCACACAGGAGTCAACTGTTTGCAAAGGCGAGAAACATTTAGCTTCACTGCGATCATGGACTGAAAATACAACACAGGAAAAGATAGGCTAATGTATGCTGAATGAACCTGCTTGGCCCACTGACTCCAGCTTTAGCTAAAAGTAGGATTGTACTGTTGCCGAAATGCTGAACCGATTTGCGAGTCAACGAACTTTACCAGCCCGCCAGGATTCGGCTGTGGAGATGGGAAGTTCAATGGGACGTTCAAACCGAATCAAAGAGTCGGCTCTTTTAAGTGTAACATGGCTATTAATATTTTGCATTAGCCTCCACTCTTCTAGAAAGGCTTTCCATATGATTTTGAAGCCTTGCAAACAGGGATTTTCTCTCATTCAGCCTCAAGAGCATTAGTGAGGTCCAACACCCATGTTGGGCAACAATGTCTGGCTCGCACTCAGCGTTCCAGTTGATCTCAAAGGTGCTGGATGGGGTTGAGGTCAAGGTTTTGTGCAGACCAGTCAAGTTCTTTCACACCAAACTGGGAAAAAGATTTCTTTGCGAAGCTGGCCAAGAGGTGTCGTCTAAACCATGAAAGGTTAGGGACCACCATACACAAACACCTTGATACGTAAAAAAATCTGATTCTGTTCAAGTAATCACATCTTTGTGAAAGTCGAACATCAATATATTTACTCCACAGTAATTGTAACCTATATTGAACCCTACACCTTTTCTAAATATTCTGTTCTCGTGGTTCCAGTTCACTTACTGTCTCCCTCTCAAACACATACATGAAAAAGGCTTTAACGTGCATCCATCCATAGAAAATCAGTGAAATATTAAAGCAGATCCATATCACAGGAATGTTACTTGTAGAGGGCCTAACAGTCTCCACTGACTCTCCTCCACAGGTCTCGTAAACCCAAAGAATGCCTTTTGTTTGCCGTCCACAAGCCTTTTATAATAACATTACACAACATGAGAAACACATAACACATGCCATTTTGTGGGCTCTTTTATCCACAGTGCCTTACAGTGATGTGAATGGATATATTTTTTAATATGGTGGTGGGAATAAAACTTAACACTGGCATTGTTGTTATAACAACTCACAATAACTTTAACACCGGGCTGTACCTGAAATCCATGTTTGATCCAGAATACCTTCCCTGTTGTGAAAACAGACCTCCACAACAGTCAGTTTGCCGGCAAGTGATGTAATCACAAGTTACCTCTTCTCACACGTAGTTTAAAAATAAACAGTTTGTGTGTTTGTAAAAATAACTGACGTAAACAAACAGCCCAGGAAACGTTAACGTAGATTGTTACTTATCTAG
Source organism: Oplegnathus fasciatus (assembly GCA_003416845.1). Taxonomy (NCBI): domain Eukaryota; kingdom Metazoa; phylum Chordata; class Actinopteri; order Centrarchiformes; family Oplegnathidae; genus Oplegnathus; species Oplegnathus fasciatus. The sequence continues at coordinate 631,733 of NTHP01000210.1, forward strand.
ATCAATATAAAAGCGATCTAGGTTCCAGTCCAGTAGTTAATAATGTTTAAACCAAATAATACCAAAAACATAGATTTTAGGATTAAGGATTTAGGATTTCAGCTTTTAATAAGATGCAGCATCTTATTAAAAAGCTCTTACTATTATCGGGTGTTCCCTGATCTCATCTTTCCAGATCCTGCCTCAGCTGTCCTGTCTGCTGAGCTCACAGTTGGCTGATGTGCGGAGCTTCCTTCACCTTTATGTCCTCAGTGAATAGTTTTTGTCGTAGTTTTTGTTGAGACACATGAGACACATCTCATAAATGCCTAAAAGGTGAATAATGTTGTAACATATGCATAATATTTGGTGTTGAGGGGATGCTGTGAAATGTGAGATAGATTTAACTGCTTAGCTAACTCTTCTCTCCTGGGGGGGGCCTAGCTTCAGCAGCTGAGCCCCGGCCTCCAGATTTCATTTAGTGAGGGAAGGATGAGTATCTCGATATGTCTGAGCCTGGCCGAGGGCTTCTCTCAGCTGCCCCTGCCAAGCTGGATGGTTGTGTAATGGCAGGATGAACGTAGAGTGCGATCGCCATTCAGCCAACTATGGTAGGGTTTCTTGGAGGGCACGGGGGTTTATGTAACTGGGATGTGAAACAGGGCATGGGAGGATACTGCGCCCTGTCATCTGTGTCTATCTTTGGCTGTGGATGCTGAGAGTTCTGGCTGAGACAACGACAGACAGAGGACGTACAGTGAGATAAATGGGGAACATCTGCTGGTCACCGTCCAGCACGGCTCAATGGGAAAGCAGGGTTAGCTGCCACTGGCGCTGTGTTTGTGTTCTGCTTCCGCATATGGTAACTGTGTACACACGCACAAACATTCAGCACGCCAGTGTTGAACTTGAATGTGATTGGACTGGTTGGTTCACATTGAAGGTACATTCAAATTATTACAGCACAGTAGCGTTGATTGCAGAGTGCTTAGCTGTGACAAAAGCCTGAAATGCATGATTTGTAATAAATGGGCTAAAACATGTAAAAGCACTGGTAGACTCCTTCAAGAATGCATATGGTCAAATATGTTTACACTTACACTTCATACAGTAAACAATAAAGTTACAACATTATCCAACAATAATACTTATAATACATACAAACCCTACATATACAGAATGAAACAGTTAGAACAATTTAAATGGATTGACAGGTAAAACAAAAACAGCGACAATAATCTCAGTTCATCTAAACATCCATATTGCAATAAAAAAAATCAATCAACAAAGAACATTATTTATTTTGCAGGCCTGTCTTCAAGAACCTCTTTAGCTGCTTCTTGTGGTAGATCCTTGAGATATAAAGCACGGCAAACTGTTCCAGCATCCAGTTGTCCGAGTTCTGCAAGAAACTGTCGTTTGCCCACAATTACCATGTGAAGAACCTTAAAGGTGTGTTTCAGCTCGCACTTGAGGCCGTTTTCTCCCAGAGTTTAGTGATAGCATCAGTTTAAGGTTTGGTTTAAACGAGCTACAGTGTAAGTGAAAGTGAGCCCCTCCAAATGCTTGCTCTGACAAACACATTAACGTAATTGGTCATCACATACAATACTTAATTTGTTGATCTATTCATATAATATCAGGATAACTATCCCAACTACACACTTCCCCATGACTAATCACTGCAGTTCACCGAATGCTTGCTCTGAGAGCTCAGCACCAAACATCTGGTGAAGCTCTGCATTGTTATTAAGAAATATGTGTTGTTTGAAGGTGCTGTTGAAGTGTGACAAACCACAGACCCAAGCATGACTTGCTTTGACTTTTCATTCATTTATTGTGGTATTATGACCAAAGTAACAGCATAAAGATGGTGCGAGAGATTTTGTCTACTCTACTACTACTGTTTGCAGAACATGCACGCTCACTGATGTGGCGTAAATACGCTTCGCACAATCCATCCACAGTTTGAAGACGCTCTCGTGTGTGAAAACAGCAGCAAATCCAACTCGCAAGTGATTGAAGAAATGAACCTGAGTGCAGACTTAATCTGGACCAAATATAAAAATGGGAAAAAAGAGAATAGTTTAGTTCTGTTTTAGGTCCTGCTGGTTGCAATTCATCTCTTTCAGCTGCGTCCTCTGTTGGTCCTCCACACACACACACACACACACAAAGCTATAAAAACGCAGGGAGGAATGCTTGGACGTCACAGCTCTGCTAATGTTATGTTATATTTGTTAAGTACATAGGCAGAAAGAACATCTGTGTGGAAAGTGGACAATTTTTTGTAGAGAACGCCCAGAACAAGATTCTCCTATTAATCACTACAGAAACACAAACACCATAACACAAGCAGCACCAGAACAGCAAATAAGCCTGTTTATGGCTCATAATGAAACCGAACGTGGAGTTCTTCTGGCCATTCCTCTGGAAATTAAAGGTGATGTGGAATTTGTTGTTGATAAGCTGCAGAACAGCCTGTCAGAGCAAACAAGCTAATAAATCTGGTGACTTCTTTTACATTACTTCTCAAAACACAGTTAAACTTTAACAGACTTCATTGTGCAACTTTCTGTCTAATTTGTAATCATGCACATTGTTTTCTGTTTATACATGTTTTTATTTCAACTCAGTACATGGTGTGTCTTGTGGCGACGTTTCTCTATTTTTGAGTCGTTCTTAAAAGTTTTCAGTGCACTCACACATCAACATAAACTCGACTATTTGTTCTTTTTGAGGCTGGCCACCTGCAGACTCCATTGTCAAAACTGTAATTGCTGCTACTCATTATCTACAGTATGAGCTGTGCCCTCTAATGTAGGTTTGTGTCATAAACTTGCTCCAAGTTGTAAAAGAGCCAAGTACAAACCATTTGTGAAGTATACATTTCAGTTTGACACAAAATGAATTCCTGTAAATGATCCTTCTTTGGAGAAAAAGACAATTTAGAAGCCCATCAAGACCATGAAAAGTGCATGAAAAGTATTTTACTGCAGATTATGGGTCGCTTTCAGGTCACATCTTGGCCTGCTGTCATTTCACTAATTTCACCGAGAAACAGGCAAAATTTAACTGCTTGAACTTTGAATGCAGCCGCAAGGAGTAGAAACCAGACCAGGGTGCAACGCTCAAAGAAGTGCTGCTGTGAGGTTTGGCATCTTCCGGTTCTAAATAATGGTTAATACTGGCACAAAGTGATTCTCCTGATCATGTATAGAGAGCCTCACCTTTCCCAGTCAACAGCACCAGTTTACTCAAAGATTTTCTTGCTGAATTGTGACTGACTAGTGAAGGCGCACACAAGAAGTCAGGTTACTGTCAGGTCATTTTCCTTGTTGGAAGTCTATCTCGTGCATGTGATCTTGTAAAATCCCTGGTCAAGTGTCTGCATGGCCAAGTCCTGAGGTTTCCCTGGCAGAAATATAACTGTGCTAAACAAAAACCATGATATTACATGCTGTGTGTTCATTAAGGTGAATTGAGTTTAATTGAATTGATCTCCTAGCCCGCCCGCAGAAACCAGGTTTCTTGTTAACATGACGTTTAAGAGAGTTACTGCAGAAATACAACAGTAACCTGGTTACTTAAGTGCATAAAGACACTGAATGCGTTGCTGTTGAGTGGCATGTTTATGAATGCTTTCCCATCTGCTGCTAACTAATGATGAGTGAGTATGCTTTAAGCATAGCCTAGTAGCACAGTCAGACTTGGAGAGAAGCCTGGCCTCAACCATCCCCCTTTCACAGACCCCTTCAATAGTCAAATCCTCTTTTGTTGAGTCTGAATGATGTGGCTGTCGACCACATCTCTGAGGCTCCAACAACAGTGATTCACACCAAATGAGTCACGCAGTGTCACTCGTTAAATCATCTTATAGTGTTCATTTACCCTGTGGTCCCATCTCTGTCACTGAAACAGTTCACTGTGGCAAAAGGCTTTGGAGTGAGATGGTTTTAACGCTGCTGTGGAACATACAATCATATACTAGGACATTTGTCAGTATTATAAAAAAACGTAATTCCATCATTCAGGTTTTCTAAAATATTAAAGATCTAATCTCTCTTAATTTGTGTCGACGAATCCTTGTCTTGTTTCAGAGTTTGTAATTTTGTGAGATTCATGACACAATGGATGCCATGTTTTTAAAATAGTGTGCACTGGGCCTTCTTTAGGGTTGAGACTTTTCTGACGTCTTCTCAAATTATTTGGTTTTCAGTCCCCATTTGAACCCATAATGTTACTCAGGAGATCATCCTCAAAAAGTACCTTCATTCTACCAATGTGAAGGTTATTTTTATGCTCTTTTAACCAATCAGAGATCTCTTTCTCGAGCTACCACATGCTGGGTTTCCTGGAGAAGTCTGGGATTGTGGTTATGTTGATTAGTGGCTTAGGGACGTATGCGTCTCTATATATATACTTTGGAAACACACCCAAAATACAGGCCGTTCTGGAAAAGCGGTGGGGTGGAGAGGGAGGAAGAGATAGAAAAACAGAGAGAGAGAGAGAGAGGATAAAGTCCCCAACATACCACAGATGTTTCTGCAAACCATTTGATCCACAGGGAACTGACAGAAAAAGTGACTTCATTATGTGCTTGAATGATACCGTATGTGATTTGTTCCTCTACAGCCAAAGAACAGAACAGCCTCAGACCGTGAACATCTTTTATCCTCTAGGGGCGCTGGTGTTCACTTTTTAAATTCTGAAACAAGCTTCAGTTCAGGGCTAACTCCTTCAAAGGATGTGGCCCATGAAGGTAGGCTAAAGGAAGGCTAAACCTGCCCACTGCTTCCTAAATTAGATGGTTTACAGAGGATTCATCATACGGTAGCATTATGTAGTGATTGGTTTCCATGATGTCAACACACAATTTTGTCCTCACACAGACTAGTGGCGGTGTGTTTGGGCGGTTCTTAAAAAACAGTCAGAAAATTTCAAAGGTGTAGACTTGACATTTGAACGTGAGTCACACTTAAGTCACAAAAATGAGGACAAGAGTTAACAGATTAACAGAAGAAATATTCAAGTCGTTTGACTTTGTCATTGAAATTACTTGGTGTCAATTATGTAAAATAATACTATTAACTATTAACTGTTCAAAGATTTTAGGCCAGCTTCTAATAATAAAAAGAAAAAAAAAGACTTGTGACTTGACTTGTACTTGCCCTAAAGGACTTGACATCTAAGGCTCCGATCAGACAGGAGGTGGTTTCTGCAGTGAGAGGTGTCTTTTCCCAGTTGTTTTACACAGGCAGTAAGCGTTTTGCTGCTGCTTACGCGCCCTGGGCACCTCGCGTTTTGGACTTCTGGAGCGCCTCGAGTTGAAAAAACTTCAACTCAGAGCAGAAAAGCGCCCGACGTCATTTACGTTTTTTTCCTATTGTCCAATCGGATTAATTGAGAGGTCAAAATATAGCATTGAAGTTAAAACAAACATAACCTACCACAAACAAATGCTCAGCCGCTCAGCAGGACCAACGGACTCACTTTGGCAGGATGGATCGCCGTGTCCCCGTGTCCAGCGTACTATTTGGGAACAGCCTCTCACCCTCAATCAGAGCCAGAGCAAGTGTCCACCTGTTTTTTATGCAGATGTTTCTAGCCAAAACGAAAGGTAGGTTACAGATCTGTGAGTTTACTTCATAGCAAAATCATGGTTAGGCTAAGGGCAGTTGATTCTGCGTTTGCCTAGCAACAATAAAAAAAAACCGCAGTGAGCTGCTCTTTTTTTTAAATTGTAAACTTCAACTAAAAAGGCAGTGCGGTGCGCCCCGTGTGAAACCTGCAAAACGCTCTGTCTGATCGGGGCCTTGACTTGACTTTGGCTTGACTGCTGTGAGACTTGACTTATTCAAGGTTTGACTAACTAACTAACCAACTAACTAAAGACTTGACTTTTGACATCAGTTTCAAAAGAGTCATAAAAATGACTTAGACATGACCTGAAACTTAACTGATGCAAAATACTTAAACAGTTCTGTAAATATGTGACTTTATCCACAGGAAGTTGTCCTTGATTGACTGCAATGTCTTGGGTGGAGTGACCTCTGTGTATTTCTTCCTTCCATAATGTTTTTGTTGTTGTTTTTATTTGGTCTGGATTGAATGACTGACTGAAACTGGCAACAATGAAACACAGCACGATACTGTATGTGTGTTGAAAAGCCTGGGAAGCATTCGTTGTGTTCACACTTTGACCAAAACAAAACACGTTTGACATGGTGGCAAACATTTAAAATTCAGAATTGGATGAATAACATGTTTTTCAGGAAAACTATTCATTTTTACCATATTTGTGCCATACCATTTGTGCACAAATAAGGTGAAGATTACAGAAGTTTACATTCCACCACCATGAAAGGTTTATATGAATTTCTCTGCTGCAAGGCATCATAAATTTTATGCTACATCATTCTTATTTCACAGAATATAATGACATCAGACTACACTGGAAGTGTAAGTAATCTCCTCTGTGTTCATGTCAAGGTGAACAGCAACACCTGGCAAAAGGCAGAGTGATGGACTGACAGACATTTCTCAAAGATGATGAACAGTGTGAATCATTTTTGTTGTGGGATCAAATCCCCAAAGGGATCATTTCCAAGCATATCTGAAATGTGTTAGTCATCTTAGCTGTAATTTTGTTATTATTTTCTCAGAGCTGAATACTTCAACAGAAACCACCCTGAAATAGAAACCATATGGGCGTATTTTTCCATCAGTGTTTGTGAGGATCGACAGCTCTCTCAGTAAATGGAGAGAGGAAGAAAGAGGAAGACTGCATTGACAAATACAGAGGATGGTGGTGATGGATGAACATGGATTATGTCTCTTGGTGTATATAAGATGAAAGTGAAACACTTCTCAGTATAACGCAATACAATCCAACAGCAGCACAACCTACAGCCACCAAAGTTATACCATAAAGTTTCTCTAAAACAGTTACCAAATTATAACCTTTATGGAGAGAGGATTTACTGCAGCACTGTTGTATTAGACTGCATTAGTTTCTCATCTAATAAACTGGCAGCTGAGTGTATATTTACATAAAAATGTGATTTGACTAGCACAGTTTTAGGGATGATTTCTGCATTGCCCTTCAATATTTGTAAACTGAACGTAGTCATTATTTACTCATCAATTTACAGTATCTATTGCGGATTCTTCTGTCTATCAGTGCAGCCCCATCCTTCCTAGTCATTCATCACTGGTTAGCTGAATTACATCTGCTCTATTTCACTGTCAGGATCCACTCCAGCTCCACCCACAGCACTCCTGTCTTTCACATCTGTGACTTCATGGCTGTGGTGTTCTTGGAGCTGAGCTGGACCGGGTCCGGCAACACTGGACTGGCTTGGTTGACTTAAAGTTGGACCGAGACATACTGCAGAGCTCCCTCATTATTCGGGCATTTGAACTGCGTAAAAGTTGAATTTTTCTAATAAAAAAAAAAAGATCTCTGAGAAACAGTGCAGCATCACACAAGATAAAATCAGCGTAACAAGACTGGGATTGATATTTGCACAGGACCTCGTGTGATAATGTTTACCTACAGTGGGTTAAAAAAGAGGTCAAACCTGACGCAGCTGGCTGGCATGTTTCCCTTCTGACTCACTCAGTGAATAACATACATTTTCTCTTGGAGCTGTATCGCTGGGCGCCTGAACAACCCCTCATAAATGTCATATTAACCTGACGTCTCTCTTGTAAAGTACAGTGCCTACACACCTTTACAACTCAGTATAAATCAGGTCCTGGACAAAGTCCCTGTTAGTTCCTCTCAACTGAACTACGCAATGCCCCTTACGTGCCTTTATGAGTATTTGTGGTATTTCCTGTTTGTTTACTTTTCTGTTGCCATTAAAAGACATATTTTTGTTTCACAACTTATTCTGTTATTTTGGTGGACCAATATTTTTTGCCCCCGGAACAGCACAGTCGAACTCTTTGCTTGATGCAGTAGACGTAGACATAGACGTAGAGGAAAGCCTAGGTCTTGCTGTATCTGTTATCGTGAAATGGTCCAACAATGGCGGATGTCGTCCATGTCGTACCTCCAATTGTACTGATGGTCTGATTTCAACGCAAAACTGGACTGCAAAATGTCAACATATTTGTGATCCGATGGTCAGCAGATTCAACAGTAAAAAAAAAAGGGATTAGTCCGTTACTCTCCATCATTCACCCTCCGTTCGTTAATCTGACAGTGCGTGAAGTTGTGCATGTTAGGGGGCAAAATTTGATTAATTAAGACAATAAAGAACAGGTTTTCACAGAAAAATAGCATCACACTGGCTCTCACAGATCTGCTGTCCAAAATAGTGGACTTCTTCCTCACTTAGCTTCATTAAAACATCTACTGTGCAAAGAGCACCCTGGTGGTCTAGGGTATACCATGTACCACAGGCCTAGAGAACGCTACCTACCCAGAAAACGGGGTTGCACATGTATGCTATAGACCGCTGTGTCACCAGTTCATGTCCAGCTGGGGACATTTGTTGCATGTCATTCCTCATGTCTGTCTCCCCTCATTTCCTGTCACCTCTCTACTGTCAGCTGTCTTATAAAGACTTGAAATGTCCAAAAATAATAAAAAAACATCTGCTGTACATCTCACAGGCTCAGTTTCTGTTATGAACTCTATAAAGCATCTACTGAGCCGGGCCAGATATGTGTCAGGCCTGTCAGACGACTTTGGAAAGTGCTTAGATGTTTTGACATGCCACCCCTTGAAACTCACAAAGCTTGAAACAGCTGAATGTATGGTAGGTAAGCATGATTCTGCTTTTACATGGTATATTTCTCATCTCAAATGTTTGGAGAAATTTGACATTTCCAGAACGGCTGCCATGTCCTTTCTTTTTCAGTTTTCCCAAATATTCCCTATGTAAAAACGTTTATTGAAAGGCTCAGTTGTTTCCAGTAAACTGCAAATTTCAACTTTTTTGAAAAACAAAGAAACTAACTTTGGCTTCAAGTACAAGTTCAGCTCACTGTGAGCACTTTCAAGGTCAGTTGGAAGTGTAGCAGAGCGAGCGTGACTGATACCGAAGCATTTTTGGTTTTGGAGTTTCTTTGAAGTGGACGGGTGGTGGACTACGGCTCAGTGCCACCGCAGCTTTGTGCCAGTCGCCGAGGGATTTCAGCTGTGTGCCCAGTGGGATTGTCTGTGGCTCTGCCCTTCATTCCACCAAACTCCATCCAGATCTGAGACTTTTGCTTTTCATTGCCTGTGTGTGAGGTTTGTTCCTCTGGACGCTACGGTACCCTAATCTGGAGTGTGTGAGTCAGTGCGTATGTGTGCAGTTTTGTAACAGGCGTTCGTTTGAAGGACTGCATCCTTGTGTGGATGTGTATGTACAAGTCAGTATGTTTACATGTGTAGCCTATATGTAAAACTGCAGTCTGTGTGTGTTTGCTTGTGTGTGTGTGAGTATTTATGAGACACAGAGCAGGGATCAAACTGCTCCTGCTGAGATTGAATAGTCCTCATTGTATAAAAGCCTTTTGTGAGTGTTTAAACAAAGAACATATTCGTTATTCCTACGGGTTAATAGGTATAGAATATGGATAAATAACACGAACACACACATATACGCTGTCAGCATAACGAGAGATGAACAAGGTGATGTGTTTATGACCATATTTGGTTTAGGACGACTCCTTCTCTTCCTTCAATAGAGCAGATCAAGTATTCTGGCCACAGCTGCATTGTCTTCATCACTTGTGTGACGAGTTATTAGACAGCTCTCCCGCTGAGCTCCCCACAGGAATGCAGCTTGTTTATCAGTTTTTACGCCACGTTTTAGGATCGTCAAAGCTAATAACGTCAGGAATGTGGGACAAATGTAAATATTGTAGTTACAGTATTGATCTGTGAAGAGAAATTCTCTGCTTCTCCAGGGGAGCAGCTACCGAGCAGCAGCGATGGCTCTGCGGCTGGCAGGAATTTAAAGTTTTGCTCAAGGGCACTTGAGCAGAGTGGAAGTCTTTTCACTGTAGCTGACCCAGACATCTTGTTGACTTTATTCTTTTCTGATGAAATCTGCATGAAAACTTCCATGTTCAGCCCTGACTTTGCAATCATCACTTTCAATTCTTTGTTACCGCTGCACCCTTTCTTTGCAGATGCTTCCTGAGGAAATTGTTGGCTGAGTTTATTTATAACAAATGCTGTTTTGGCTTGGTCTCATGGGGTTTCTGTGAAGTTTGAGATAAAAACATTTCATCAGTGAGTCAAAGTTTTTTTTTTATCATAACACCAACATCACTAACCATGGCTAATTAGTTTCATCTCAGCATGTCTGAGTCATGGGATTCCTGCACAGAACTCAATATAAATTAATTACCGCCCCAGTATATGATACATCATGGAGGCAACTGTTGATTTTGGATATAATGTCTGTTTCTGAATGCAGTATATCATTGAATATACCACAGAGCTCTCAGCATCATTTCTCTTCTGAAGTGGAAAAGTTCACATGTTTTGGGAGGGCTTTCCAAAAACTATTACGTCTTAACTGTTAAATTTCATCCTGGTGCACGCGTAGGCCTCCCTCCTCACGTGCTGCACCCGATGCAAATTCACCTGTTTTGACTGAGATTAGCTCCAAATCAGTCACTTAACTCAGATAAGATCTCTTGGAAGTATCACTTTACCTTGCCTCTCGGGGAAATATTCTCTGTAGCCATATTTCACCCGGTGGGATATTCGCTGTGGGCTGTCAGCAGCTTCTCTGCTGTCGAAAAGTCACTTGAAGGCGTTTTCATGTTTTCTTTTATAGTTGAGCAGCATGTGAACACATCTTTTATTTACTGTTTCAAACCCAACTCCCGACAGAAAGTTGGATGTTTTTTGACACGCAGGGCTGCATGATGTAGTATTGAGATTTGGGAGTTGTGCACATGGGCTCCTCTGCAAGCCTCTCTGACCTACAGTTACCCATAACACCCTTTTCAGAGAAGATTAACAGAGACATTTGTATGTGTGTCTTCACAGAATTACATTTCTGGCCTAAAGTGCAACACACATTGGGCACATCTGTTGAGACACACACTGAACAGAAAAAGTAGTCGTTGTGCGGCAGCAAGGATGTGGTGAATGAGGGAGTGAATGCGATAAAATCCTCACGTTTCTGGATTTGTTGTGCGTCAGTTCGCAACGCAACAGGTGCATGTGGACCAAAATTGGATGCAGGCTGTAGACATATTGTGACATCTTAAATATACCCTTAGTTGTGGTCAACTAGCGTTCTAAATCACTGCTCATAAAAAAAATGTACTCAGTGGAGTGAACTCTTTTCAATTTTGGCAATTGTGGCATCGTGGAAATCTCTGCCTTTATTATCAGGACACCTTGTATCCTTGCTTACTGCCTTAAAGACAGCTGAAAATGGCAAAGCAATCAGATTTCAGCCTCAAATAACTGCTTAGCTCAAAATCACACCCTCCCCTCAGAAGGTCAGACTTAATAGTTGTAACTAAATTCAATTTAGTGTCATTATCACGCTTACTTTACCAGGCAACTGTGTCTGTATGAAGCAAACAAATGTCGCAGCTTCAGAGTAAAAGCCTCTTCGTTCAACTGATGATTCACCAAATTAGAATTGGTTAAGTAGAAAGGCAAGAGTTGTGTATTCAAAGTGTGGATTTATGACGTATGTAGCTGGACTAAACATGCATACAAAGTTTAGTAAGATCAGAACTAAACACTCACACTCTCATACACACACATTCCTGTGCAGCCAGTGAGCAGCTGAGCGGAGGGATGAGAGAGGTAGAAAGAATGAGGTAGAGAAGGAGAAGAGGATAGCTACTGACAGTCAGAGTTTCAGCAGACATGAGTCATCGACTTCACGCCTTGCTGCAACTGTGTGTGCTGTGGCGTCCTCAGGCCGCACACACACGCATACACACACACACACACACACACACATATACTATATGCATCACCACAAATATGTACACACACAAACCTGCACTTCGTCACTTCGTCAGGCAAACTCAGATCCAGGTGTGGGAGTGTGAGGTCAGTACATACATCAGATTCCATCTCCTCCTTCTCTGCCTAAACTCAGCCTTTAATCAACGGCTTCACTTTCACGGCCTCGGGTCCACACTCTCCGTCATTGTTAATCATAAAGAGCGTGGACACGTGCAGATGTTAGAAATGTATCAATGGGATGGCCAAGACCACACTGTGGTTTCTGAAGACCTGGAGGACAGAATGTGTGTGGCTAGAAAAGCGAACGTTTCTGAAGAAAACGAAGACGAAATGCATACCACCGAACCTAAATATAAACCTGATCCAATTGTGAGGATATTGTCTTAGTAAAGGGCAACGATCTGGGTATTTTTTATCAACCAACATTAGCTTGAGTGGGGTTTAAAGCAGGCCAGAAAAACTGGCCTTATAGTTTCCTGTCTAATTCAGTCTAATTAATTCAGTCACATGCCATACACCAGTGTGAGAAAGCCCTCCTCAGACAAAAAGATTCAGAAAGTACGATAATCAAGTACAGTGAGAACAGCTGAAGATGATAGATATGAAATACATGCACGGTGTTTAAAGTAAGGGGGGATCTTTAAGTGAAAAAAGTCAGCAATGTTTCAGCCTTCGGTGGAACTCAGAAGAGTTATTTTCCAATCATTTCCAACAGCAGGGTAGGAGTGCAAGATGGTCAAATAAAAAAAATGTGCATTTAACATCTGGATTTTCATATTTCTCTCTCTTTTTAAATTTTCCTTCGTGAATCAGGATTTTATCTTTTCTGCAGCTATCTGGTGCCTTTATACATCAATTTAATAAACCCATTCACCCAGAATAAGCAGAAATTGAGACATTTTCTGACCCATTTGCTTTGACACTTTACTGGATACAGGTCAATGATAAACCAGCTGTTTATTAATGGCCGATGTGGGTGGATTACTCCGGCGCTGCCAAAAACAACTGCGGCTCCTCCCAGCTGCTAAACAGAGCTTTACTCTGAAATTATGTTTTGTTATCTTTTGCATTCTTAGTTTTTTCATTGTTTTTTTTAATTCAGTTGCTTCTCTCCTTCAGCTTAGAGTTAAGGTCAGTGTAATGGAATACTGTCCTAGAAATACCTGATAATAGCTGATGATACTAACTGTCTCAAAGTGTGCCAGGCATGGCATGACAAACAATGAAACGACAAAATTTGCAAAGCAAACTCTTCTTTCTTTTTGCATTTTCATAATGGCCTAATTTGCAGAATACAGTTACGTTACAAACAAACAGTCTTATAGTGTTTGTCCACAGGATGTAATATTAACTTATCATTAACAAGACTGGCAAGGCACACAGATTTTCAGCAGGGCTGCAACTAACAATCTGTGTTCCAGCTGTTTTCCAGCTGTTTTCCAGAGTAGAATTTGATGTCTATAAATTTGCTTGCAATCCAAAACAGAACAGAGAAAAGCAGGAAATCCCACATTTCCGAAGCTTGACTCAGTGAATGTTTGGCATTTTCGCTTAGTAAATTATTCAAATGGTTCATTTATTATAAAAAACTATGATAAAATAATGTGAATTTTTTTTCTGTTGGCCATTTTAACACTACTTTGCAGAAACATCCTGCACCACAGTGATAGCTGCATTCACACCTCGATCCATTGTACCATCTCAGTACTTTTCTGAAATGTTTTACCTCAACGGCAATTTGAAAAGGCATGGAACTCCCCCCTTTTTTCTTTTTTCTCAACAATTCTTCAACCTGGATTCAAACTGTAGACTTTTCAGTCCTAACCCTGCATCTCTGACCTCCAGACTAAAATTTTGCCCTAAATTTGACATTCTGATGGTAAATCCAGACGAGGCAGCCTCTGTTCTCCGCTGGCTGATCTTCAGTAGCTTTGCACCCTGAGTATTTAGCTGTTAGCGCAGAGTGTTATTAAACACAATATTTAGCCTGTCTCCAGTGCAGAAAAATGGGCCTCATTAGCACTCTGAGCTAACTGTCCTAACGTGGAGCTCTAATACTTCATTGGCAGTGAACCAGAGAGCTAGCTAATGCTCACACAGTCAGAGCCAGAGTTAATTTGCAGGGTGATGATGGCCATAGTAAATTAAATTAATGAGATTCTCGATCATCTGTCAGCCGTGCAGTGTCTGGTATCCAAAAGCTATGAATCTGCTGCTCTTAAAATTAGGTCAGGAACACTCTGTAACACAACACCGTGTGGACTGATAATAAAACAATGTCTTGTATAAAATCATGTCCATAAAATCCAGCATGGCTTTAATATAACTTTAATAAACTGAGAGATATGGAGCTAGACGTTAGTGGATTATGTCTTGATGTATCTGTGTGAACGAGGAACTTTTTATGACCACTGCTCTCAGGAACATGGAGGTTTTCCAACAAGAGGTGAAGCTACAGGGTAATCTGTTCACCCGAAGGTGGGAGGAGAGAGAAAATGATCATGACAAGGAGAAAAAGCTCTGGAGACAAAGAGAAATCCAAATGTAAGGCATGGATGATACCCTGAATCACAGCATGTTTTAATTACATGGGGTATTTTGGTAAGTACTCATCGAAAGAGTTCTCTGTAAAAGGTGTCCTCTAACAACTTAAAAGCTGCTTACTGTTCACGTCACATCTTTTTCAGTATTTAACATGTGTACTGACAGAAAACAAGACGCTGATTTAATAAGCTGCCTATGTACTGACCATCAACAGCTAGCGTTGGTGAGTGAATGTGGCACCCCAGAACATCCTCACATTGAAGAAGACATATCATGTAAATAAGAGTTACTAGAATACAGAATATATATTCCTTCTCTTTTGGCAGACACTAACTGCCTCCATAACCCCCACTCTTGGAGGTGGTCCTGGCCACCCTCAGCAGGCAATGTGCTGACTTGGGAGGGCCGTCAACTGATTAAGCTCACCTGGTCCCTTAGGCTATAAAAGTTGGCCCATGTGCACACTCTGGCAACGTTCACACTGCAAGCCTCAGTGCTCAATTCAGATTTATTGCTCAGATCCGATTTTTTTGTTTGGCTGTTCACATTATTTTTTAGTGGCCAATATCAGCCACAGTCCTGAATTGACCCGCATGCGCAAAAGAACAATAACAAAGACGTCCCGCGCAGCATGCTGTCATGCGGAAGTAAACACGGAGGCCACTGAAGTCAGCGTTTACGATTTCATTTATAAGTTAATGTGCAGCGGAAGCCAG
Organism: Oplegnathus fasciatus; assembly: GCA_003416845.1. NCBI lineage: Eukaryota > Metazoa > Chordata > Actinopteri > Centrarchiformes > Oplegnathidae > Oplegnathus > Oplegnathus fasciatus. The sequence continues at coordinate 646,922 of NTHP01000210.1, forward strand.
CAAATTCGTGAGCAGATGATAATGAGGAGGAGGATGAGGAGAAAGAGAGCCACACTTTTAATTATGTTGTTTTTGTGGAGCAATGGCTGCTTCTTCTGTACAGAGGTGTGTGCGTGTGGATGCGGAGTCGGAGCCAGGAGTGGTGGGATTGTGACGTGAATGGCTTCGCAGAAACAGATTTCATCCAAAACTTCAGGATGTCAAGGGCAACTTTTAACTACATCTGTCAGCGCCTCTTGTGACGAATGTCGATCTAGAGGGACGTAAAAGTCGCATGAATTCCGATATGACTCTTCAGACTGAGGTTGCATTGCAAAAAATCAGACCTGTATCTGATTTAGGACCACATATGAACGTGGCCCAAATCAGAATCGAAAAGATCAGATTCCATGTGATTTGTGCTTTTTACACTGTTTTGGAAAAAAAACAAAACAGATCTGAGTCACATATGAGCAAAAAAAAAATCAGATTTGGGCCCCTTATGCCTGCAGTCTGAACGTAGCCTCTGTCTCTCTTCCTAAAGCTGGCATCCACCCTGCAGCGTTGTCTTTTGGTTTTGCACGTTCAACACCTCTACCACACACATGACACACATCCATGCACTGCTGTCATTGCTGATCTACACTGTTTGTTTTGTGTTAACTTTAGTTTAATAAATTATAACCTTTGCATGCACTCCCTCCTTGTCACAGTCCTTGAGCCAGTTTGTGACACCAGTTAGAGGTGGAAGTTATGAATCACTTTGCTGATTTAAATCGTTTTGTTCATTTCAGCTCAAAGATTTGTAGCCTCTGACGATGTAGCTTGTTCACTTTTTTCTAAGGTAAATGATCACATCACAGCTACGCATGTACACAAGTACTGAATCTTCATTTCAGTCTGTTGCTTCTTCAATTAGGTTCAGTTAAATACAAAACTAGCCGTATACAAGAACTGTTTATGAGGTTAATAGTTTGGAAGCCAACCAGCAGTGCCAGAGTTATCACATCATGACTGTTTCAGTTGCTTTCACAGCTTTTTAATAAGCTTTATAGGAGGAGGTAATGCACTTTGTGTCATGGTGGAGTGGGCAACGGTGCTCTTCGAGGGGGGCTCCACCACTGAAAGCTATGATTCAGTCAGTGGCAACTGTGATTCTGTATAGTCAGTTCAGTTTAAAGATCCAGTGTTCAGAATTTTCTTGCACCAGTCTCTCCACTGAATGCACGAAATTCGACTGCCAGTAAGACAGCAGACAAGCCCACCTCTCAAAATTCTGGAGTGAGGGAGCTTTACTGGTATTAGTAACTGTAATTTAAGTGAATTTGAAATTGTAATCCTTGGGTTGTCCTCAGAGCCTGGTGGTTAAGATTCATATCACGTAATTGCAACCTGCCCTTTTCTATTCAGACTGGGGACCTGTATGTCACCTCCTTCTCTCTCCCCATGTTTCCTTTCTATCTTAACTGTTGAAGTCAATAAAACAGGCTGAAATTCCACAAAATAATACAATAGGGAAAAAAAAAGACTTACTAACCTTATACCACTCTCTACTGAAAAAGTAGTCACATTACTGCATCCTGTTTTTGAATATCTGAGTTACTAAGTATTGTGTTACTACCCTGCACTGTTGTCACTCTGCAGCTGTCTAAAGCAAATCCAGATGATATTTCGCATTGATTACAATCAGCTGTTGCAGGCTCGTTGTAAACAATGGAACATCGGTCACGTTTTCTGAGTCCCCTTCTGAGCCACAGCACGGAAAGAATGATATCTTTGGCAATTTCTCTTTCAATTCCTCTGTCTTTCCACCTTGTGTCATTCTGGTACCAGACATCCACTACCGAAAGCAGTAAAACTTTCAGAGAGAGAAGAATTGTGCATTTTCCCTCAACATGACAAGAAAATGGTACGGCATAAATCAAGTATTACAACCTTGAGCCTTTCTTACTTCATCCATCTTGCATCTGTCTTGTATCATATCCTCACGTGCTTGAAAGTCGCGCAGCAGAAAAAACTTCCTATAAACGTTTTACTGGGATGTTTCTTTTAGATTGTGACAGCAGAAGGAAGAAGATGCAACCGAAGCTCCATTTAGTATGAAGAGTTTATTTACTCCTGGACAAATTAAAGATTTCTTCCATAGGACGCTGGTAGAGTTCAGGATTTTACTGTTGTAGTTGGTTGAAGTGGAGCTAATTTTTAACTGTTTTGTATTGGACTGCAACTAAAAATTATTTTCACTATGAATTCATCTGCTGATTATTTGTCAATTAATCAATTCATTGTTTGGTTTGTAAAAAACTTCACAATGCTTATTTTGGTCCAACCAATAGACCAAACCTCCCAATTATTAAAAAAAAAGGAAAAGCATCAAATCTTCACATTTGAGAACCATGAAATGTTTTTCCATGAAAAGCAGTTTCCAATTAATCAAAGGGTTTCAGATCTACTTGTATAAACTGTTGAGTAGCTTAATATATGATAAAGAGTCATATTTTATAAGCTTCACCTTTTTTTGTATGCAAAAATCTTGATTTTTAAAGTAACTAGTAGCTAAAGCTGTAGTAATAAACATAGTGCAGTACAATGTCTCCTTCTGAAATATAGCGGAGTAGAAGTATAAAATGGCACGAAAGGAAAATACTCAAGTAAAGTACAAATACCTCAAATTTGTGTTTATATACAGTGCTTGAGTAAATGTACTTAGTTACATTCTGCCACTGCCTGTAAGTAGCACAGATGTTTTGACTGAATCCCTCCTTGTGCAGCTCATCTGTCCTCGTTTGACTGACGACCCACATTTCATTTTTCACCTCTGACTCTTCGCTCTTATTTTAAAGCTCCCCTGAGAAGGAATAAATTCAACTCTTTATCTCGACCATAGATTAGAAGCGAGATGGGGGTGAGATGTAGGTCTTTGGGGCAGTGTGCATGCGTGGGGTTTTTATGCGCGTTCTTTTATGCATGGACATGTGTGCTTGTATGTATGTCAACACCACTATTTTTGGAAAGAAAAGGGAAACCTGGCAACCTCAGTGTTTGCCTCCTCTGTTTCTCCCGCGAGTAAAGATGTGAGTGTAAGATTAGTCTCAGCTTCTAAGATGATACTGTATACAGCCCGATACGAGCCCAGCCAAACCTCGCTCACCTCCAAGAACAACATTGACTTTTCCAGTTTTGAGAAATCCCATCACGTGCTGATGAGACGTGTGGTATTTCTGAAACACACACCAGATCACTCCTATCTGCTTCAATTATCACTATGTCAACACTGTCACGAGTTGTGTGTCAGTCGTGTGGATGAACAAGGCATTAACACAGTGAGGGTTGGGGTTTCAACTCTCCTGTGCAGCTCCATCTTTTTATCTAGAAATATTAAGGAGTTACATTCCTGCATTCGAGCACAGTACTGTATATTTACCAGTAAATGTAAATACAAATTCCAGAAAACAACACCATGAAGACATTATCTGCTTGTTTTCTGATTTTCACAACTCAGTCCGGTGGGACACGAATGGCAGCAGGCTGAATATATTTACTTTTACTGAGGTATTTACTCAAATTGTACACAAAGCAGTGAGTCATTTGTCATGTTGTCATGTTTGTACTAGCCCAACTGTAAATATATGTATGTTGAATAGTGGAAGCAATAATGACAGAGACTCTCAGTGAAGAGGAGGTGTCTTATTTATAGAAGACAAGAGGACAAAACATTTACAGTCACCCGGCCTTCATCAGGGTCACAACTATGCAGTACAGATGTCTCTTGAATAGCGAAAAACACAGGTGATCCCCATTAAGCTAACTGGCTTTGCATCTACCTGCAAGGTAGTCAGATATTCGCATAACAAGCAATCAGCATCCAGCATTGGAACAAGGAGAGGGGAAACTAGTTCACTATAAAAAGTGTGAGCACCGTCTACCAGACTTGCTAATCCATTAAATCTCTTCACATATTAAATGTTAATATACATTCAAATAATAAATAGACACTATACAGAGTTGGTTATAGCAATATCTCAAAGTGTCTACATCGGAATATGAAGAAATAAAGGACTTGTAAAATATTTACAACAGTATAAAAAGATTTGGTAACACTTTACAGAAAAATATGAGTAGTTACTGAGGAACTAATCAGGAACAGACTGATAATTAATGAATCGTAAGTAACTCAGAATCAAGGACTGTACAGAAGAAAATAATGAGTTACTAGACAACAGACTGGGAGATACTATATTAATGAATCATTAGGTAATGAAATTATTTCATAAATAAAAGTGTTTGTCCTTTTTTAGACAGAATACAGAAATGATGCTGTTTGATGTCAGGTAGTGTCAAATGTGCAGTAGACCTTCATACATCGGTATCACAGTTTTTTGTGCACATACATTAAAGCCACCAATAATGCCTGTTTTTAATGCCAATCTAGTAATAAGAGCCTACTATTACCTGTGTTCTGAACTGTGTCCCTTAGCCGACTCATACCGTACAGACACCTGTAAGGTGTTCCGGATAAAAGCTTCCCTCGGCCGCGGCATTGTGACACTAACCACAACCTTGGCTGCAGAGTTGCTGTGGTTTGAAGCCTGCTGTGCCTCGGGGAGAAGGATTATCTAGTATTTGTTAAGAGATTTATGATAATGGTGACTGGCATGAAGCACACATTCTTTAGACATATCACCTGTGTGTTGGCTCATGTCTTGCCTTTGTTAACCCCGGGAAGTATTAAGTACCCAACTGTCCTTTTTGTTTTACTTATGATAAGTAATTAGTCATTAATTATTATTTGGCGTTTTTAAGTCATCTATCCCAGTTCTTAGATATCAAACTCTTTGTGTTTGTCGACTGTGTGTACCAATTATGTTTAACCACTACTTTATTCAACATTTGGTTTCTATTTCACGTTGAGTTCAGTTGCACAGTGATTAAAACAAGAAAGTATAAGTGATAAAAATAAGATGATGAAACAAAACCTCACAGAAAGCGGACAAACAAATGACTATAACAGAGTACAATATTCCATTTTCAAATTAAATTCTAATATAAAACCAAAAACACATAAAAAATGCATAGAGAGGCCTATGTGAAAACAAAACACATGAATAGAGCCATTACATTTCTTTTTGTCCTCTCAAAAATACATCTCACTTTTTCATGAAATGCATTTGAGTACAGTTAATTAACTTGACCCC
>NTHP01000210.1:664179-705477 GCA_003416845.1 Oplegnathus fasciatus
CCCCCCCCCCTACAGTGTGGAAACTAATAGCCTTCAAGTTGGAGTGAATTATCCTTCTTCCTCTTTGGTGCTTCCCAGTGATCACAATATAAGTAGTCGTATTTTGGGGCAATCTGATTGGATCTATTGGAATGATCTTGTGAACAGGCAGGAGAAACAGCTGAAACCAGCAGGATTATTATGTATAAAAACAATGCTTCAGTGTCTTAAGTGAAAAACAGTGACAAGACCGCTACATGATGATACACACCCTCTCTGGCCAATCATAATCAATCATTCTTGACAGCCATGGTAGAATATAACAGCAAATGACTTGTGGGACATGCAGGAACATGGGAGTTCAGTTTAACTATGTTGTTGTTGCAGTATACAGTATGTCACCTTTATATAATCAGACAAGATTTACATGCGTAGGTTGGTGCTGACATATGATGGACACCTGAGAACCAAACAGCTTTAAAAACAGGGCATCAACTATCCAAGTCATGTATGGTAGAGGTGCTAGCGAGTTTAATAAGTGCTGAAAGGCCCATATCAACTGTTTTAAATATTTTCTCCCCATTGCTGCAAATCACACGTAGTTTACATCACTGTTAACTGTTTTCTAAACAATGTTACTCACAGTTGTTTCAGTTGGGTTGCGTTTCACTAGAATATAAAAAAACAATTAGCATGCTCCTGAGCTGTGTAAACCATCACAGTGAACATCCAGTCTGCAGTTTGTCGAGCTTATGTTATTATAAGGGAACACAGTGCAGACTTTTCATATCAACCACACTTAAACAGCATTAGCACGCAACAGTAAAGTGGCAGTGACAAAAGTCAACCGCAGATTTCATGTTCATCGTGATTATTTATTATAGATTACAGATCAAGAGTTTGCCAGTTGGTTTTAACACCACACAGAAATGACTCAACCAATTGCTTCCAATTCCAAAACAATGCAGCATGCATTAAAAAATTATCAGCAAAACCGACATGCTTTGTAGTTAGGGAGCCAAAACTTGCAAACACGTGGTCCTTTACGAGGGAGGTTAAATAGATTTTCCAAAATGCTTCAAAACATCAACGTATTTTTGCAGGTAGAGGAGGAAAACCATGAAGAAGGTTGTGTGACTCAGAGGTCAGTGTGTGTGGGGAATGACGGTCTGTTTGTGTTCAACACAGCCTGGTGATACTATGAGCCTCGGGTCTGATGCTATATCAGTTATACAGCCATCAACATGTGCACACACACATACATCGAGAGTTTGAAGTTCAGAAGCCATGAAGCTCAGTGTATCATTAAAGTTATCTCCTGACTCGTCCAGGTATATCATTACTGCCCCGAAGTCATAACAAATCAGGCCATGCTGACGCACTGTATATGTATTTAGACATGTATGGTGCCTGTGTATATATTCATCCCTGTGTGTGTGTGAGAGTTCAGGGGGTTAACAATCATGCTACATGAAGGTATGCGATTGTTCTCACGTGACTGATTTAATGCATGTACAGTACTTGTATGTGTGTGTGTGTGAAAGATTCCTCTGGGGATTTGGTACTTTATCTCCTCAGTGTCTTTGTTTGAAGGGAAATCCCACCAACAAATTGAAAAACTAAAAGATCAAGCCACATCTTGGGGAATTGAGACCTTCAGATCTTCAAGAGCAAAAGCTTGGCCCGCTAATTGGGAATAGATGGGAGGGGTTGGGAATGTGTTTGATCTAGGGTCTTTGTGTTTTTAGCATCAATGCTGTAGTGTGAGTTGAACATGTCAGGGTGGGCGTGTTTATCAGAGCTGCAGATTTCAGACCTGAGACTTGGACTCCAGTCAGACTGAAGTCACAAAAATGAATACTGGGACTTGACTTGTACTTGGCTGCTGTAAGACTTGATCTCCTGAGGACTTGACTCCCTAAAGACTTGAGAGCAAAAACATTAAAGTGTCAATGACTTAATGAATATGAATAAATAAACAATGATAAATAAAACAGCATCAGCCAGGACTTGCAAAGCCATGCAGCTCGCATATCGTATGTAATTATTACAACTACACTGCTCTCAGCTTTGGAAAGAAAAGTTTAAATACTGTCATTTTAATGGTCAACATTTAGAGACATGAAAGACTTGCAGTTGACTACCAATTTGCTTATAAAGCCTTGAGACTTGACTTGTCTTGTCTGAAGTCCTTGAAGACTTGGGACTTGACTTTAGACTTCTGTTGACAAGTCTTTAGACTTAACTTAGACTTGCCCTTAAGGACTTCAGACTTGACTTGGACTTCACTCAATTTACTTCAGACTTGCTTTGGCAAGACTGGAGACCTGCCTTGGACTTGTCCTTGAAGACTTGAGACTTGTTTTGAGACTTGTTTTGACAAGACTTGACTTGGACTTGCTCTTAAGGACTTGAGACTTGACATGGACTTACCATTGAAGACCTGAGATTTGACTTGGACTTGCCATTGAAGGCTTGAGACTTGGTTTGAGACTTGTTTTGACAAGACTTGAGACTTGACTTAGACTTGCCCTTAAGGACTTGAGACTTGACATGGACTTACCATTGAAGACCTGAGACTTGACTTGGACTTGCTTTGACAAAAGGTGAGACTTGACTTGCCCAAAGCAACTTGTAAGTCTGATGTTTACTCTCTGTGGCTGGTGTGAATTTTCCCACTGTGATCAAAGAGTTTTATAGCATTCAGGATCCATTTCAGATCCAAGGACTTGTCTCTTTCTTGATCAACTAGTAATTTTCACTGGAATTTTCTCTCAGCTTCTCCCCTCATGGGTGGCCATTTTGGCTCGGTGAGGCCTCCGACATGTCATCATCATCTCCAAAGACAGCAAGAGCAAGGGATTCAGTGTCAGGCTGCGTTACATCTCCTCGGCTTCAGACGGTGGTCGTGACACGGCAGGTTGTGAAGTCTGAGACGTCAGGGTGGCGGCAGGAGGTATTAGGCCAGCTGTAAGAGGAGGGATTATGTCCCATTGACCCTGCGTTCCCAGGTTAGAGAGCAGGAGGAAGAGGAAAGGAGGTGAAGAAGAATGGGGATCAGGGTAGAGAGACTGAAAGAAAGGGAGGAAAGGATGGAAGATGAAAGGAAGGAAGGGCAGGATGCGAGGAGAAAAGGGGATAAAGTTTTTGATGAGATGGCATCTGGCAGGCCTTGGCCGCCCCTCCGATAACTTTTTGAACAACTACAGTGAGAGAGGTAGCTCCCTCTGCTGCTGCGTCTATGAATAGACTGAGAACAACCTGACCAAAATAGACTGACTGCACCTTTACTTACTGGAAACTGACCTCTTACCACAAGATCACAAGTTCAGTGGCTTTTAGATGACAGATGTGTGGCACATAACTGTAATTTTACACTATGAAATGTGGAGCATTTAATTGTGGAGTTTAAAAAAAAAGAAATTACACAGAACTTGGACATGAGATGGCAGATATAAAGTAAACATAGGTGATGTGTTCATGTTTTAATATCAGTAGAGGATTTCAAGTGCATCCTCTCCTTTCACTTGTGTGTTTTCTAATAATGTTCTTGTGGTATTAGTCTGATACTTTTTGCAAGCTGCTGCTGACCACGTGTGACTTTGTGAGGTTAATAAAAGTAAATGAAACACCAGACTGTGTTTTTTCTGATTAGGGCGCAACTATGCATGAGGTGCATAACTGCAGTACCCACAATATTAATAATAACAGCAGGGTATTGTATCATTGCTTTGATGCAGCAGTGTGTAGCAAATAGAAAAATGTTCCTCAAACAATAGAAGATCACAAAAGAAGTAGGTAGACACAGATGGCCCATTAGCTCCATGGTTACTAACATAGCAACAGTAATCAGTGTACAGTATGTGTGTTGGAGGTGTTCTCTTTATGCATCGGTAAGTCAATGTGTCTGATTCAGATACCAACTGAAATGTTTAATGTCATGTGCTCTGGGACATACTGCCCATGGTATGGAGATTATTTACATGATAAAAATCTAGAAAGGAAATGGTGACAAGGTTTGGTGTTTCATGGGGCTGGGGATTAATTAGCAAAATGTGAACTTTTTGTTTAACTTAATAAAACATCTTGTCATCCAAAGCAGCACATTGAATTTAGTGCAAACGAGAGACCTGCATTTTGAGTGCATGCATGATTGAACAGCATACTTTTTTTTTTTTAACAAGAAGCACTTGCTTTGGTACTTTTCATCAGCCAGGTATTATTTTGTTTCCAATCAACCACAAAATAACTCATTATTTATTTTTAATTTTTGGTGACAATTGTGACTTAAATGACACTAAAATCCTCTCTGCTCAGAGCCTGCGGTATGTTTCATGTGCACTCTTCAGATTTGAACAATCGTAAAAATTTCAGAGATGCTAAGGACGGGGTAGTAGGAGCATGTATGTGTGGCAAAACATCATGTCACTCACTGTGTTTCTATAGCAACGCCACCAAACACAACTGTTGTCCCATCAGCAGTTGCTCTTCAGAGAGAGAGAGAGAGCGAGCCAGGGAGCTCTGCAGCGCATGAGCTCTTCCAGATTGTTTCCAGAGCGTTAGAGGAGATGGAAGACTAGATTGGGCTTTTGCTTTGTTGTTGTAGTGTGCGAGTGAATGTGTGCATGTATGTGTGTGTGCACTCCTAAGCCATTCGTAAAGTAATTTGGTCATTAGGTTGGGCTATTATTATGGCTTTCTGAGGGTGACCTAGTGTAAAAACATGCATGGGCCTTTTTTCCTCCATGCTGTTTGAAGTCTACACACATATACCGTATGAACATAGTGTGTGAAACCTGATAGCATTGCTGGTTGCACTGGAGAGTAAAAAAAAACAAACGCCCACAGCCAGGTTTCTGCGAATTTTCTCCATGGGAAGCAGGAAAGAGTTCACTACAGACACAGGGATGGAAACGATGTACGGGAGGGAGATGTGGACGGGATGACAAAAACAAGAAAGAAAAAGATCTCTGACACATTGGAGAGAGTGATTCATCAGTAAGCCTTTACGTGATCTGGCTTAGAAAATCTCAGGGATGGATCACAACAGAGAAAAAAAAAAGGAGGAAAAAAGAAGGGGAACGGTGGATGATATATTTTATTGCATGCAGGAAAATGTGGCCTGATGCAGCAGGAAAAATGTTTTTTATAGCAGAGAAGGGTTTAGGTCAGACGCTCTCAGACAACACAGCAGCAAGGGTTTGGAAACTTCTGAATATTTCCTAGTTGCTACACGAGAGATGCGCTGCAAACAGACTTTGATGTTTGCTTGTTTGCCTTGTAAACAAGACAATTAGCTGCAAAAATCTGTGCTCTAGTGGCAATATGTGGGGGTAAAGCCGCTGCAGCTGTATCGTTCAGTATTGGAAAAATCTTGAACACCCATTATGTGTTTTTCTGTTAAATCAATACTGCTTACCTGGCCAGTATGCTGAAATCTTTGGCTTTCAGATCTCACTTACCAGATCAACAGCATATAATAAGAGTATTTTTGCTGTTCCAGTATTTAGAAAGGTGATATATTACCTCTCTGGGTAGATGATTTTGTTGGATTGCTGCTCTAATTAACTTACTTTCTGCTCTTGTTTGTGAGAATGTGTCTGTCCTTCACCTTTCAAATGTCAGAGGGTTTATTATAGGACAAAACTCTACAAACACACAATACCATGTATGTACGATTGCTCAGGAGCTTAAAACATCAACACATTACAGTGTGGAGATGATTTCTGATATCACATTCAGCTTCCTGTTTCAGAGCCGTCACATATTGATGGGCTACCACCAATCTTTGTTCTGCCAGCTGAAACTTGTCCGGCAGACGCTCTCTGTGTTTCAATGTGACAGATAACTGTCTCACCCACAACAACCCAGAACAGTGGCTGCTGATATGAGCTTGTGCTTGATGGTTAGAGCCTGTTCGCAGAATAATTAACCGCAAGACAAATCTTGCGGTTAATTGTTCTGCTGACAGGAAGGATTTAGAGAACACTGATAGCTTGTGCAAAGAGAGTGCGCTGCAGTGTGGCTGCAGAAAAGACAAAAGAGAATAAATAGATGAATGTTTTCCATATTTGTTTGTTCGGGGCAAGGTGTGTGCCTGCTCTTTTTCACTCCCCTCCGCATTTATCCAGCTTAACCCTTTCACACTGTCTCACAGCTTCAGTGCAACCAGTATAATGTGGGTGGCTGCAGGGTGCATCAACAGTAGCCTTCCTTGGAAAATTTGACTAATAATCTCCAGATTTTAATTATAGACTGCATTAAAATCGATCAATACTGCCAACTAAAATGACAAGTCTCCAACCGCTGTTTTTCTCCAATATAATAAGAACTTTTGTTTCCCCATTTTTTTTGGTTTTTCTTTCTCTTTTCACTGTCTCTTTCATTTCTGTAGAAGCTGCCCTCTGAAAACTAAACTGAAAGGGATTTTTTAAAATATCACGAAAGGTGAAATATTAGTTGAACATGCATCTGTCAGCTAGGTTGAAATGAGTGATGTCTGTGTGCTTCATTGGTATTTATTTGACTAATGCGTTTCCAAGTCTACTTATCGTATTTTCAATCTCAACACCATCGGCTGTGTCACTTGTGTACCCAAGATGGCTCCCTAAAAATGCAAATATAATAATAATAATATTTGCAAAATATGACAATGTTGAATAAATCACATAATGCACCACACAGGGCAAAACACATGTCGCTCCTTTTAAGCAATTTGGAGGAATTAGACAAAAAGTTCATCTTGCCCAGAGCACTTTTCAGCAGATAAGGGTTTCAGATGTGAAGACGCAAGAGGAGCGAGAGAAGATAGCGGTTCTTTTTTTGACTGAGAGATGAAGATCGGAGAAATAGTCACACAGACAGCGAGAGGGGATGAAAACAGAGAGAAGTTCATCAGGGCTATTTTTAGTCTAGGGCTCGTTACGTGATGCCACTATTTCTCCTCCACAGTAGCTGGAGCTCTGCTATGGCAACACAGGCTTTAATGACCTACAGTATGTGAATGCTTACATTTGCTTCTGAGTGTGTGTGTAAGTGTGTGTGTAAATGTGTCGCCCTTTGCCCCTTTATGGCGCGCTGCCAAGAAATAAACAGAACTGTCCATTAGTCTCCTCTGTATGACCATCTTCAAAGAGTCACACACAGACTGTCTCTCTCTCTCCGTCTTACTCAAAGACACAGACATACGCACATTAGTTGCATGACACTACTTTCAGTTGCTAGTTTACAAAAAGTTTACTGCAAGAAGGACAAGTTGTTATGACTTCCATGTAGCAAAAAAGGTCAGCTGTGTTGAAAATACAAAAAAAATTGGAGCGCCACTTGGATTTGGAAACCCAAAGCAGGTGCTCCTGATGCACAGGTTGGCCAAATACTGTCCACAAGAAGGGGATTGAATTCCCCTAAAAATCAAGGCACACTGATCTGTTACAGTAAATAAAAAACATTAAAAAGCTTTTTTATATGATTAAAAACAAGCCCAACGCATGGACACCAACGTGTCATGACAATGATTGTCAAATTCCTTCTCTTTATGACTGACTGAAATAACACAGTAATGGAAGTTTTTTCATTCTCTGTTCTAAACATTTGCTGCCAGGAAGCTCTTTCCTGGGAAAAATTCCTCTGGTGCAAAGGAAGTGATGCATTTTACATCTCAGTTTTTTTTTTTCAAACAGTCATAAGCAGAGGAACTGTGGGTAGTTAGCCCAAGCAGTGATAGGTATCATGGTTGAATGAAAAAAAGAAAAGAAAATAACACTACCCACAAAACCTGAGCTCAGTTTTTGAGTATATAGTGTGTTCACACTGTGCAAGAGACAAAAGGAACTTCTGAACTTCTGCGTTGTTACGATGCTCCCAGAACTAATTTAGATAAAAGAGCTCTTGCACTGGCTTTGCACCCACAGGAAAATAGAGCCCAGAGTCCATAACTTTAATAATAACTTTATTTGTATGGGACTTTTCAATACAGGCAACAAAGTGCTTCACAACAGCCAATACAAAACAAAACAAAACAAATAAAAACCAGAAGAAGAAGAACATTATCCAACAAAAGCTTTTTTTTAATAAAAAATGTGTCTTAAGAAGTGAAATAAAATAGGGGACTGACTCTGCGAGCAATAAATCATGTGACTTCTTCCCACCGCTGTTTCTGTCACTGCGATGCATTTCTTATCCTGCAGCTGAAAGTTCAACAGCTGAGAGACAACATGAGTCAGACTTTTTTTAGGGGAAGTGAGAACATTTCTCCACCCAGGCCAGTAACGTTCGGCAAAACGCCTCCGGCCTGCAACTTTGACCTGAGGAGTACCCTGGACGCCTTTATTGTTTCAATGACAACATCAAATTGAAGAGCAGCTTCAGCCAAAACCTTCATACTAACATTATACTAACTGTTTCCACTCATTACTTTCCATAGCAGGGACTGAGGGACTCTTGACTGAGATTGTATTCTACAAAAACAGAACTGTGTATAATTAATCAGAAAATGGTGTTCATTCTCATTTGTGTTGTTCCTTTAATATTCATTAGATTATATGATAATATTTTTGGATGAGAATGAAGATCATACAGCCATTCCACCAATACTGAAAGTAAGAAGCATACACTTTCTTTGAGGTGGAAAAAAAGCACAATGTCAGCCATACAGAATAGTTTGATTATCTGGTTTTTAGTTTTTATATGTACGAGCTTACGGTTTTAGAGGAGCGCCCAGCACATTTTTAGTACTGATCTGAGGTAATTACAAGATGTAAGAGAATCTGCCTCATGTAGCCACTTCTGTGAAGATTTTGGTGGTTTGAGGTCGGGGAGCTTTATTCTAGGATGATTTCTTGAAACTTTATGACTCTCCTCTGCACTAGATGCTCCACCTGTTGAATGCTCAGCACTATGCTTGCATGTATGATTAAGCCTGCTGCATATTTGGTCTTTCGTTTACGCATTTTGCACTCTGCTTTGTTGACATTTGTCTTACCAAATTTTGCCACATAGGCGAACTATAAGCACTCATTTGACTATGAAAGGTATTTAGAAGAAACAACTGCAGGCTGAAAGGTTAACCCAGTTTTAAGACACTGATAACTGTATTTTAAAGTCATACTTTGGCATTACTGACAATTCAAGTAGTGTTTATATGGTTTGGAGAATGTGGTTTTGTTTCAGTACGCTCAGACATCTTTAGCTTGTGAACATACAGATCCAAACCTGCTAAAAATTCAAGGTTACGGCAGTTATCATTCTCGGTAAAAAGGAGAAGGTCTTTGCAAAAAATCCAATAACCTGGTCTTTGAACCTTACTCTATACACAGAAACCCAACAGCAAAACCTCTACTGTCTCTAATATAAGATGATAGCGTTTCCTCAGAGTTGTACATCAGCGAGGAGGATGATGTATGACATAAAAACCCACCACACATTCAAACTTGCACACAGATGTTGACACAGCAGGGTGGTTGTGTGTCAGGGCGCCGGGCCAAAAGTCCTGTTATCTGCAGTTGGCTCTCGGCCGCTGCTGCACGTTTCTCTGCCGCTTTGTTTTGACAGGGCACATGACCGAATGTGCAGCAAAAACCCATTACAGCTCTCAAGACTCCACAGCGGTTCTATGGCGCGTTTAAAAATAGCAACAGGCGTTCCCTGGAAGCAGAGAGGGAGAGCTGGGTGTGTGTTTCTGTGTGCGACTAACACATTTTTGTGATTGTGAGTGTGTGTAAGTTAGCATGTGATTATTGGGTTTGTGTCAGTGTGTTTGTGTGTGTGTTCTTAAACTAAGGCGGGTTAATTGTGGCTAGAAAATGGGAAAAAAAAGTTCAACATTGCAATTCTGGTCCAGATCCTGGTTTATTTCTGGCACTGTATAGCCAAGACGTGCCATCTAGTCTCATTAAGACACACACACACACACCCACACATATGCATCCTTGCCTTTTAATGAAATCCAGACCATGCCTTCCCTGTTCTTGCCGGGTTTGTGAAGCCGCAGTGGAACAGGATCCCGTCAAATTACAACTTTAGGGAGCCGCTCCCTCGACCTCAGATCAGCTTCTCTCTTCCTGTCCTCTGCAAGCTGCCGTACAACCTCCATCCTCATTCAATGTCAGCGGTATAAACTGATTATTTTATTTGCCAATATGGTATTCATGTGTGTTATTTCATAAAGAAAAAAAACAAAATGCTCGTATATACAGGATCAAAATATGCCCTGTGAAGATTTATCTCTTACTCTCTGGCAGTGGCAGAAAGCATTTACTCAAGTTCTGTACTTAAGTACAATTTTCAGGTACTTGTATTTCTTTATAGTTTTATTTTATGATACTTTATACTTTTGCTCCACTACATTTGAGAGGAAAATATTGTACTTTTTACTCCACTACATTTATTTCATAACCTAGTTACTTTTCAGAAGATTTTACATGTAATGCTAATCTAGTGCTAATNNGTCAAAAACAGCCGCGTTTCCACTAAACACTTCGGTATAATATGTCACAACTCGTGCTCGTGCACAGGACAAACTAAGTCTGTGAGTTACTTGCGCGAGTTTGAAGGAGCACTGAAGGGAGGGGTGTATTTGTTTGGCTGTTGAGTTCAAATATCAACAAGCTTTCTCCAGAATCATAGACTACACCTTTAAGTAAATGATCTCACTAGCTCTTCCACCACTGACTGTCTGTTATACNCTTGTATTTCTTTATAGTTTTATTTTATGATACTTTATACTTTTGCTCCACTACATTTGAGAGGAAAATATTGTACTTTTTACTCCACTACATTTATTTCATAACCTAGTTACTTTTCAGAAGATTTTACATGTAATGCTAATCTAGTGCTAATCTAAGTAAGATTTTGAATGCAGGACCTTTACTCGTAATGGAGTATTTTTACACAGTGGTACTGCTACTTTTACTTAAAGGTGTAGTCTACGATTCTAATCCAGAACAGTTTTTGTCAAATTCAGTGAATATCTCCTCACGGTCCGCTAGCTTTCCGTTCTGTGTGTGCGCTGAAAAACAAAGTCCGGTGTTCATACGCAGCCCTGGCTCTGTAAACAGGAAACAAACAGAGCGACTCGGGTAGAGCCTCCAACCCAGGTTGTCAAAAACAGCCGCGTTTCCACTAAACACTTCGGTATAATATGTCACAACTCGTGCTCGTGCACAGGACAAACTAAGTCTGTGAGTTACTTGCGCGAGTTTGAAGGAGCACTGAAGGGAGGGGTGTATTTGTTTGGCTGTTGAGTTCAAATATCAACAAGCTTTCTCCAGAATCATAGACTACACCTTTAAGTAAATGATCTCACTAGCTCTTCCACCACTGACTGTCTGTTATACGTCATGTCTCAGCACTCATGTGAGCTCTGCTTCACATTCATGCTCAGTCCACAGTCTGGCCACTGACCTTTGACCTCTTGATTACGGATCACCATCCAGGAGAGGAAGCTCACTCTGCTTTTAGGGTCACACTGGAGAAAACTATCCAATAAGTGTAAAAGTTTCAATATAATTCTCCTCTGATTTTATTTTTCATCATGGCCGTTGGCTGAGTTCTGCATGCACTAATGATCCCGACCTCCGGTGGAATGCAAGCTTTGACCTCTTGACCTCTAACCTTCGGTGGGCTGATAAGAGACGGCTGGTAGTGATAGCAGCTCACACACGCTGTGAATGTGGGCGCTGACTGATGGGCTCACACAACACACACAAACACCATGCACATACACACACAAATGCTGGCAGATGGACCTTACAATCAGACACACACACACACACCTACGGCATGAGTGATAAACGGTTGAGGCTGCTGACTGAAGTGTACATAAACACACTTATCCCCTCCTCTAAACGCTCCTGATTAGCTTTTCTTTCTTGGCTGCCTGTCTGACTCCTATGCAGCAGAGAGCGAGAGAGCAAGTGCTGTCATGAATCCCTAAGTGACTCTCTCTCTCTCTCTCTCTCTCTCTTTTCCTTTCTCGCTGCTGTGTGCTTCAGACACATCATTCAAGTCAATATTGTTCTGTAGCCTTTTGAGGGGGATGCTCAGAGAAATCATCCACTCTTTCACACAAATAAATGTCCGGTTGGCTTCACATCATTGTCCCAACAGTGGAGTGACTTAACATATCTCTATTTATATTTCATTCGCCTGCCACATAAGAAGTGATGCATATATAACCTTTCAAACACAGAGGCAATTTTAAATTTACACACAGGTTTTTTATATTAAAGAACAATGGCATGATATTTAAATTTCAGTGCAGCAATACACTGCCCCAAATTTAATAAAGGAAAGAAAAGTGCAGGAGAGAAAAGTAATAAATCACAGGAAAACTGGAAAGTTTGTTATCATCATAAGTTAGTTCAATCTGTGTGCAGTAGATGTGCTTGTAGCTAAATGCAACTTGTTTGGTTCTGACTCGAGGTACTGCTAGCTGACTGTTCCCTCAAGATTAATGGACCTACTGGGTTTTAGTGATTTAACTTGATCTCAGTACAGAAACATCACAGAAATCAGTGACAAGCATCAAAGACGGAAAAAATGAAGAGGACGTTAAAGATGTCAGCTGCAAAATTTCATTATGTTTATACATTTCCTTGCAAGCTGTTCTGAACATTCAAACTTGACTAGAGAGGATCGCTGTGATAATGAAGGAAGTGAGCCTAATTCTTTGCTCCACCTTGTCAAGTTGTCAGACTTGTTGTTGCCAGGTCTGATGAGGTCAGGGGTTTAAAGCCCCCTCAGAGGGCTTAGCTGATGGACCGGATATGAGCATATATCAAATGGCTTTGTCTGGTTAGTGACATTATTGGCTGTTAGCAGGGGGGCAGTTTGATTGACGGGGCGAATGCTGATGAATCATGAAATTATTAATAATATTTGTACAAACATCGACTGTAAGCAGCTGTAACAATTCCTCAAATTTCCCTGAGTTATAACACCATTAAAGTTGTGATGCACAAGTCAAAGTTTGAGCTATTTTCCAATGACAACCCTTAGCCGGTAAGACGTGAAATAATAATTATTATCATTATTTCTAACCAGAGCCCAAAGTAACAGCTTTAAATATTTTTTTTGTTTGACCCACAGCCTAGAATCCAGATATTCAATTTCCAGTGCCATAAAACAGAAAAAAAGCAGCAAATCCTCACATTTGAGAGACTGGAACCAGCACATGTTCAGCAATTTGATTGATAAATGACAATTAATGACCAATTGATTAATCGACTTATCATTTAAGCAATACCAATAAGATGTTTCTAGTTTTAGAAAAACTGAGGCAGCTCCATGCACACTGTTGTCCAGCAGAGCTGCTCAAAAAGTTGCTCTGTGTTTCACTGGCAACCCATCATCATTCAGAGGCTTTAGGGAACCATCAGGCAACCTACAAAAATGTATGGACGAGCTCCTGCACGCTGTCTTTAACTCGCCAACTGATCCACCGCACGAAGGTCAAACTGTTTGAGAGCAATCTTCGCTTCAAGCTGTCAGTGACATTTCAGGGCTGTCATGACGTTTTTTGGAAAACGTGACGGTTTTGTATCTTGGAAATCAAACTGTTTAAATTCACTGGCATCTTCTCTGCTCTCCTTCGATGTAAATTGTGATCATTTTCCTTTCAGTAACTCATTTTTGGTCTCTGTGCAGTAAAAGGATCCAAGGTGACCACATTTATTTGGGGAAAGAATGTTGCTCTGATGATTTAAAGACGACCTTTGTGTGGACCCGTCGTAGTCACTGCCCAAGGGATTTTTTTCTCCAAAGCTTTCCCTGAACGTACATAAAATAAGCTTTTGGATGCTGACATGGCTTTTTCTGCTGTTTGGATTAAGAAGTTTCAAAACATCAGCCAATTAAGTTAGAAACACCAAAGATGTATGCAAACATTTCCTGGCAGCATGCTGATCCACTGTGATTACATCAACAATTCTGAGGCGACTCCGTACACACAGTTACACTGTGTATCAGTGAATGCAAACATTTTGTCAATCAAAAATTTAAGAGAGAACATCAACCAGCAGAAGATCTTTATGAACCAACTCTTGAACCCTGCATCTTGCTCACCATCACTGCACTTTACAAACAACCACTCAAAACCATTTTCTGATGGCTCAAACAGGAATCAAGTTTTGGCGTAATACTACTGCAATCTCCAAGGCATTCTTCATCATTTGTTGTTAGGTTTGGACAAAACAGCTGCATTTTGTTGGATTTTTTTTGCATTGTTTACGCAAGAATATAGCTGTTGAAGGGTTGTGCAAACATTTATGGAGGTCAAACGTCACAGATTCCTGTTTGGGAAAAGATAATTAGAAGGTGACCTGTCTTTGGAGATGTCATTGTTTAGCTGATGGGGTCATGAGGGTCAGCCTGCAGGATTGTAACTACAATAAGATTAAGGCATGACTAACGTGGGAAAGGGAAAGAGTGTGATTATGTTAAAAAAAAAAAAGAAGCCAAAATTGATTGTTGTACAGTACATCTGGTGCCTCACTTCATAACCGACACAGTTCTTCTTGCATTGGTACTGAACATTGACACCGGACATAAATCATGCTGTGCAGCATATATGAACATACATCTGCAGGGATACTGGGCCAGTTTGAAGTAGGCAATTTACATTAAGGGCCAATTAATTCATACTACTCACAATGTTTGTTTCAACCTGCCTGGAGCACCCTGTACATAGGCATTCTCTATGGGCCCCTCCCCGCATCCACGGCTATTAATTCCAGTATCTTTGTGGGCCCTCTTCACACGAGGGCCCTGTACAGTCAGTCCCCTTTATCCCCCCAGTCCTACGCCCCTGAGGTGGAGTTTACTGCAACATGACAGGTAGTGTCAGGTAAGATCTCACTCATTTGCATATCTTGAACAGCTTGCTTTACAGAGTATTACTTACACCCTTGAGGCATTTAGAACAGGAACCAATTAGCTTTTGTTTAACATTTAGTGTTTTGGGGAATGTGGTGGGGCAAGGGCATTGGGAGAGTCCAATACTTCCCCTCTTATAGATTAACATACGTGAATATCTGCTTAATTTTCTAGACATTTAAATAGATATTTAAAAAAACAGCATCACCATATCACTAACACTGTATGGCTGCATGTCCCCCCCAAAATCCCCATAATAGCTCATGTTCGATTGGTTGATTCAACCTCACATGGCCACACATGGACCCCTGCTGCTCTCACACGGAAACCCTGTTCGGTTGAACCTGCTGCTGACACCAGCGCGACCCCTCAACTGAAACTAAAACAGTCCTGTCAGCCCTGAGGAAATACTTAACCTGTCCCGCTGCATCCTCAGATAGACTTTTGTCTCGTTTTGTCTAAGCACACATACACATCTGCATGAATCACACGTGCACACACACTCACACAAATGTTTTGATTTAGGGACTCAAGACTCAAAAGCAAGATGAGTCAAAATTGCAAGCACAGGGAGAAAAATCAAACAGAATTATTGTTGTTGTTGTTTTTATTATATGTTGTTTATATGGCACAAAACAATATCACAAAGTGCTTTATACATAAAATAATAGTATAAAAAAATAATACAATATAATAATTATACAAAACAATAAGACAGACAGACTAAAAAATGTATAAACATTTAGAATAAAACTCAAATAAAAAAAATACCATCTGCGTTCTGTGTTGTGGATCTTTGTTTAGATTTGTGTGTTGTGTATATTTTTGCAAGTGTGTAATGTAATATACACACCAAAACTAAACCATGCAGCTAAGCCACACATTGCTGCATATGTGACGCAGTGGCATACAGTCACAACAACAACAACAACGATAAAGCACAAACACGCACATCGCGGTGTGTCAATAGCATCCTTCACTCTGTAGGGAGACTGTGCTAATCAGATTAGCAGGGTTAGAGGGTCTAGAAGGTGGAGGAGGGGTGTGTGTCTGTGTGTGTATATGTGTGTGTGTGTGTGTGTGTATGTCCAACAAGAGAGCAGATGTAGCAGGCCAACAGCAAGGCTCAGACCGTCTGTTTCTCTGATTTCTGTCCCAGTATCTCTCCGTCCGACTGACTGACCGCCTGTCTGTCTGTGTGTCTCACTGTTTGTCTTTCTCAGATGGGCGGGGTTTAGCACGACACAGTGGTATCCGAAAATGTTGGACAAATGGCACCTTAAAGGGTCACTGTTCCCAAATTACATATTTTTAATAACTCTTGTTATATCTAACCATTTACATCGTTTTGGTTTTATCTGCCAATGATCTGACTGATTTGAATGATCTGAAATTTCTGTCAATACAACAGAGGTGAAAAGAATTTCATTTGGTGCGCTCACAGCATTGAAAAATATTTTCCACCGAACAAATAGTCCCTATGAAAACTGTTGACAGTGAGGTTTGTGGACACATAAGTTGTAAGCAAATAACAGTGAATCAGCGTAACCATATACCACCAGGGGTAAGTAAGGTGTTTTTAGGAATTGTGTTAACTGGTCCTTTAAAGGGCATTGACGCAGGTTATTTCAGCTTCAGTTCAGGACAATTATTCAGACTCTGTTATTTCATCCTTTAGTTTTTCTAATTTTTCTGTTTGCTGTTTGAACTCTGGAGGCAGCAAGAGGTGGAATGTGATCAGCTTTTCAAAATTTTGTAAAAAACACAATATTTCTCTAACATGTTTTAGTAGACTAGTGAAGTTAAACTTAATAACATGTTACACGTTCAGCTCTTTTTCAAGACCACCTCTGAAGAAAAGACAAAAAAGTCAGTTAATTACAGAAACTGAAAATAAATTTAGATAAACTTTGTAACCTGACAGGATGACAGATTACATAAACTGTCCAATAAACTAGCTGCTTTTAAGTCACAGGACTGTAATTAACAAGCCCTGGTTGTAATTTAGGAGTTACAACCTGAATCAACCGAATAGAAAATCAAATGAAACTTTCCCAGTTTGGCTCCAGGCAAAGGAAACAAACCGAGGGTTAGTATACATCTTATAACTTTCAGGACATTATCTGGTTTGAAGTGGCCTTGACGTGATGAAAACCCGGCTGTTGGGTACTTTGAATAGCTTAGAGCAAGCCCTGAAAACGTCATACTACTCGAGCCAGGTCTGGTAGAGGCAGTGGCCAGCTAACCCACAATTTCCATCTCTAACACAATGTTGTTTAGATGTCTTCCCTCCCTCTCCTCCACCTGAGTCACTCCCTCTCGCCGCAGGCTTTGTCTCAGTCTGCTTCACCCAGGCTGCGTCCGTCTGTCTCCTCCACACGTCTCCACGGCCTGATCCGCCTCGGCCCCTCTGTGCCACAATGTTTAGACAAACTGAAGGAGAGAGAGACACACTGACTGTGGAGGAGAGTGATGCTAAAATTTCCGCCTCCTCAGTCTGTATAACCAACCCTCATGTTTGTCTCGGAGGCTTTAAAGGCTGGATCCGTAAATCCCTGAGGAGTAAACAGATGATGGACTCAGCATGTGAAGACGAAAACAGTGGAAATGAGAATAAGTCTTCACTTTCACATTTTTTTGAAAGGGCTCCTCATTAAAGCAGAAGTCAGTAGGATGAGAAGAGAGTGGACTTAGCTTGAAAATTTGAAAGAGTACAGTTTCCAGGTCCCTTCCCTCCGTCACTGCTGCGCTCCTTCAAAGCCCCTCCCTGCAGCGTCACTGGTCTTCTTCTGTTTATCTGCAGAGACCCTGCCCTCTGCCTGTATTTTCTTATTTTGCTGTGCTCGGGACGTTTCTGGGCATCAACCTTTGGGCAGTGGTGCGTAGCCCAGCCAATAACAGCGCGCAGGGTGTGAGGTGCGGGACTCCATAAAAACGTAGTGACTAGTTACCAGATCGTAAGCACGGGGGACCACCAGAAGTGCATGCGCTTTGAGCAGGGGAGGAGGGGCCAACTTTGAATGTTGCGTTTACAAACAGCAACCGACAAATCCTACTCGTTATACCTTTAAGTAGTTTTAGTTGCCAAAACTTGACCAAACCTTAAGCATTAAGGTGGCAGATCAGTAAACGATCATATGAATCATTTTTGTAACAGTTTTTGTAACGCTTTTGGAAGATACTGGAAAATGATATTGTCTTTCCAATATTGGGCCGTACGGCATTACTTACTACTTTGGCGTTATAGTAAAGTTGTTATTTTGTTTTCCCAGTAATGCTCTGTTAACATTACTTTGACATTTTGGGGGTCGGCTTGTTTGCTGTCTTACAGGGGCTTTGATGGAGGGTTGATCAGTCTGGTTTCTCTGTGTTCTGTGGAGAACATGTTAGCTAAGCCCCTCTAGAGGAAAATGTAGCTCCAGGTAGCTCCAAACTTGTCATATTTACAGTACTTAATGTGGACATCCCATGACAGATCAGCTGATATCTGAACTCCAGGCAGTTTAAAGGTGGAGACTCTACTTATGTTTTGACCAGAAATCGTTGGAGATGGAGGAGAAGGGATGCTGTCCTGGCACAGATTACCATAGCTATGATCTTAGCTCCACTCATTGACAGAATTCAGCCACAGAATCCAAGGCCATCTGAGTGAGGCCAGGAAGAGACCCCATCAGGAGCTCTGTGAACGTGAGGTCATCAGCATTGTAAGGTCATCAGCGTATGTGATACCTTTTTTCAATGAGTAATATGTATTGAGTAATTGATTACATTTTTCAAGTAACTTGCTCAACACTGGTCATGCCAGTGGGAGGGCCTGCTCATATGTGTTGTTTGGAGGACAATGAAAAATAACAGGACAGATATGATGCAACAAACAGTTACGTCATGTGCCCTAGTAGAGTAGGTAAATCTGTCTAAAAACACTAGGAGTGACCAGAAACAACAGTCTTACATGGCAATATGGACAGAAAAACGTCATATTTTCCAGAATTTGTAGAGCCATACCTCAAAAATTTGTCGCCCAGAAACCTCTGGATTACTTCGCTGTTCAGGGAAAAAAGGAAACAGTGGGTCTTTTATTTTTGGCAGGCAACATGGAAGTCTGGCCTCTTAAAGTAGCAGCAGCAGCGGCGGTGGCGGCGGCGGTGGAGGCGTCCATCCCGGGGTGGTGGACACTGTTTTGGGTCACAGCAACTCCCTGTCTGCCTGAAGCGTCTCTGTCATCCGTCACACATCCCTCCCTCCCTCCCTCCCTCCTTCCATCCATCCGTCCATCCACTAGAGCTTCTAAAACTGCCCATCATGTCCTTGTGGCCTCACCTCAAACCCCCTTTACACGAGCATGTGTGTTTGTTTTCAAAGGAGGGAGGGAAGGAGGGGTAGAGTGTTTTTTAAATAGATATTCAGCTATGTATAGAGTGTGTGTGAAGGTGCATTCGTGCATGTGTTTACAGTGCAAAGTGCAACCCTAACACCCCAACCCTACGCAGACAAGAATAAAGCCCTCATGCGCAGCTCCTGTCAGAGCTCTGGACTCTCTCCAGCTCATTTTCTCTCTCTGGAATCGACTGTTTGCCGTCCAAGTCAATACTGTCCTCGGCTTCAGGTTTTCAATAGCCTGACTCTCCGGGCGTGACGGAGACATTCCCTTTCAGACAAACTTCAAAGGAAATGTCAGACGATATTCACGAGGACACATATTGATTCTCTGTCTTTCATTCGAGGGGAGAATCACTAGCTCAGATTAGGCCTCCCATTTCTCCCTGACCTGAAGCCGCTCGGCCAAGCTCGGTTCAGGCATGAGGAGAATCTTGGAGTGTTTGGCTGCTGTCTGACGGCGAAGTTTGGGGTTTTTTGGGCTGAATAAAACGTGTGTTTTTAACTTATTAAGGAGGGCTGTGTTGCTTTTGCCATGGATACTGAAAGACAAATCACTCCAAGACACACTTTTTATTGTCGCAACCCGGCGTCTTCCAGTGACAGAGTGGAACAATGAGGAGGCAGAAACAAAACAGTGCAGTGCAGTGGCAGTCGTGGTCAACCAGTGGCGTTTCCAACCACATTTCTGACACACCCTCAATTTAGTCTCGCTTTTTACTTTTGGATCCCTCCAGACTGGCTACTCTGGAAAAACAGCAGGAAACAAAAGCAGTCATTTAACCCCTAAAGCTTGGGAACACGGAGTGCAATTGAAGTTCAAGAACAAATGTGACTTAGCCACACTGGGCCCTTGATGAAAGAATGATTTAGTTGCAGAGAGAAGGAAAATAGTTGTCTGTGCATCAAGAGTTGAACAGCATGCCCCGGCTGTTGTTTCATGCAGCTTGTGACATGATCAAAGGGGATGGCCGAGCACTATCAATGGTCTTATCATCCTATGCATGCCACTTTTCAGGGGACAGATAAGATGGAACAATTGTTGCATACCTTTGTGTTTGTGCAGAGGAGACAATGGCCTACAATAGGCTGCTGTGGGAAATAATCATGTCAGGTAGACTCTTGCATTTTGTGGCAGACAAACAGCCACACAGATGCAGCCTCACGTCTCTGCCAAAAAGTGTTTCTGGAAAATGAAATTACAAAAATGGAAAAGTTGATTTTTAATGGTTATCCACTTCCAGGTATCTGTGCAAGTCCTAACCAGTAGACAGAGATTTAATCCCAAATGCTAAAACTCTGTTTCCATGGTCAAAAAATCAGTTTAACTTCAGCTTTGATGCCTTCAGACTTTTAAAAGTACACACTCCCACCCACTCTGGAAGTCATCCTACAGTGGGGAATACTGTAGCTGTAGCTATAAGGCAAATGTGTCATGCGTCATGCCTATGTAGAAAAAAAATACTGTGGACATTCCTCCTCATCAGTCATGTTATTCTTGGCCCTGGGAGTGCATTCTTACACCTGGCCTGGACCCTCTGCAAACCGCTTTCCTGTCGTACAAGAACAGTCAGCTTCTATATGGCACTGACTGCCAGACAGGGAAAACATATGATGGGTCCTTCAAATAAAAACACACACTTGTAGGTACACAGACAAGCTCAAGAGTTAAACCAAAGCCTGCTTTCAGGTACATGAGCTGCGTCAAGACATGCAGGTTAGGACAGGATACGACCAGAAGTTAGTTCAGTCTTCAAAATAAAAGAGGCAAAAATATTGATGACCAGAGAGCGCAAATCATCCAACGTCTAATGCTCAGTGTAAGAGAAATATGATGTGTATGTTATGTATACAATCAACAGACAGGAATAAAAAAGATTCAAGTGGAGCATCCACACAATAACATCTAACTTAACTGAGCCCCTTTCTGTTGCAACATAAAAACAACTTTGTAAAAATGCTTAGAACGACAACTGTGGTCGAGATAATTAAACGATTAGTGACAAAAGTGAAGCAACACACACAAAATGGATATAAGACCAGAAAATTACAAACTCTTGGTGTTTTGGGAAATGCAGAAAAAAGCTTAATCTGACAGAAATCTCCACAAGTAACAAACATAAAACTCACAAAAAAAAGTCACAAACAGATGTTCTTGTAAATGAATAGGCCATGATACTTAAGTTTTGTTTGTTTGTTTTAAATGCAACATAAACCTCTTAAAACTACATTTTGAAACAGAGTCCCTCTACCAGACATAATGACAAAACTAGCTAATAATGCAGGATTCCCTTTAGTTGATATTGCACTTTAGTGGTGCACACATGGGACACATTTACAACTAATCAAATGACCAAAACCAACTGACAGGTGGTGAACCTGGGACTTTTGAGGGCACTTGCAGTCTGGGGCTCCAGGAAATTACCTGCTTTGCACAGGTGTCCAGCCTTGGTCTTTTGTCGTTTAAACAGTGGAGGTTCACCTTACTCATTTGTAGTTCTAACAAGCACTGGTGACATTTATCAATAATGTTTCCTTTTATCTCGACTCTATTTTAATGTCGCTTGAACACAGCACACCAAAAACACCAATGATGACGGTTTTATTTTGAAAAGCAAGAGCGGAAGTCTTGTGTTTCGTCCCTGCTAACTTCACAACATTAGAGTCAGTTGAGGCGGACCGGAGTCGCAGCGCTCAGAGCAAACAGCGCTCAGACTGACACACAGAGAGGAGCGCAGCGCACACGTTTCACCTCCTCTTCCTCCGGATCAACTCCTCTCCATCATGGATTCTCCTCGGGCTCGTGCCCTGCTCTCCACCGGATAAACTTTGGACTTACACTCGTATCATGGGAATATACCGTCTGCGCGCTCGGCCCCGTGGATCTATACAGTCTTGATGGAAACCATGTCACCGCAGCAGGGGACCATGGGACAGAACAGGTCCGACTCTCTGACGGGAGAGAGCAAAGCGCTTCCCGACAACAAAAAGGTACCAGCGACGCTTCTCTGTGGGACTGTTGGTCCTGATGGAGCGCTGACTGTGGACACAGTGTGCGTTTTTGCGCACTGGGTTGCCCGGTGCGCTCATTAAGGATACATTATTATATTCCAATTACACTCCTAAGAGAGAATCATGGTCCTATAATAACCCTGCAAGAACTCTTAGTATGGTGTGTCTGTTTTTAAGAGTGAGTTTAAAGACCGAATAGAGATGATATGTTTCTGTATAAAATCTCAGGGTTTCTTGCTCTGATTGCATTATTTTCTATCATTTGTTTGGTTACCTGAGTTCTTTTTCTTAATATTCTTGTAAATCTGAAGTTGTTTGGCAGTGAGGTCATTATTGGACTGGATAATAATGATTAAGTTGGTGCTCTGGTGTCACTCTGCCATGGCTGTATTTTAAATAACCAGTTTGTTTTATCAGACCTTTATTTTTTTTTAAGATTCAGTCCGTTTGATTTATCTGATGAATTTCGGTCTCTGAAAACTGGCGCACAAACGTTGTGCAAGTGGAAGAGTAAGAAGAAGAGTAACAGTGTTTTTTGTTAGCAAAACCTGACTTGATTTAACCACTTTTTAACCCAGAAAAACGCACAAATCCCTGTCTTACTACTGTATTTTACTGCTCTCCAATTCGTTTGCATCATCCTCAATAAACTAGTATCTGACTGAGCTGAGGAGTCGAGAAGGACCCAAATAAGAGAGCAGGATAATGTGCTGATAGTGATTATTTGTTAATCAGACAGAGAGGAGTCACCACGCAAACACAGAGGAATGACTCCTCCACTGTGGAGCCATCACTTCTGGCTTTTAAGTTGCTCATCATTACTTAAAAACATTAAACTTGGTTCCTGTTCTTTGACTTTCTGGTTGTGCGGTGCATTTATTGTAGTTCTCTAACCCCAGTTTGTGACACAGACACTTCATAGATAGAAGAGATGATTCTCCAGCAGCTGGTCAGTCAAGTTGTAGTAAACAGCGCCCCCATCCAACGCGTGTTTAAAAAGGTGTTACTGCATCTTTCGGCAGGCAGGATGTGAGCAGTGAAGGTGAGCATAGATCTGCCAAAATGCTGCAAAAAGCAGTGATCTGGTTGCAAAAGTTTGATATGCAAGGTACGTCGTGGTCTCCAGCAGCAGCAGAGATAAACCATTTCTGATCACATCAAAGTCTGTCTTTTGTGCTTTGAAATACCCTTTATTGTCTTGCCTTTATCTATAAAAACAAGGCTGAGGAGAGTTTATGTACCTGCTAATGGAGTTTTAATGACAAAGTAACCTAACCAACCCAGATCTATTCACTGTGTAAACTCGGCTACAGATTAACATCAAAATCAATGCATGATGGTTTGCAGTCGCTGCAAACTAGTTGTTACAACAACTACAGTAGTTCCAAGTACTGTTGTGGTTTTTATCCTCCAATTTCTTCAGCCCAATGCATCACCTTTTGGCAAAAGAATATAGTTACTCGTGTTTTCGTCATGTTTTTGTAAGTATTTCACCACATCCCAGCTCTGGGCTCGTTGTTGGTGAAATTCTGTCTCATGAATCTACAAATGATGTTGCTGTAGCCCCGTTTTTATGAGCAGTTGCTGCACTTTGGCCTGGTTTAGGAGGTTTTGCTCTGTGCTCAGCTCTGGTAAGCTGTGAGAGATGAGCTGTCAGACACAGCAGAGAAACTGGAGCTTTGCTTTATCGTATGCTGCGTAAATGTAGAGTTTCCACATGCCTCCCCTCACTCAGGAGATGTTTGTGTTGAGAGGTTTGTGTCAGAATGCTGAGAGTTCATCTTGAGCTGTACTTGACATGCATGACAAGTACACGCATAACATGTATGTATACTGTATATGGTTTATCAGATTTTACACTGCAGAGTTAGCTGAAACTGGTGTTTTTTTTAAGTCAGTGCGTACAGTCCATGCTTCCTATTTGGTGTCTGCAGAAAGTCAGCATAATCTGAGCCATCAGGGCTTGTTTTTTCTCTTTCACAAGTAGCCTCATTGTTGTTTCATCATGCCAAGTGGAGTGTTTTCATGTCAGTACTTCATGCCTCCTGTCAGTCACCTCACACCTGCAGAAAAGAACAAGCATGTCACCTTATGAATGTTACTGCTGCTTTCAAGCCTGATTTCACAGAAAAACAGAAGAAAAATGGCTGACTTTGCAGGCTCAGCTGGGTCGGTTTCTTACATAAAGCTAATGAAAACCTTGCCCTAATCTCAACCATGATATTTTCCACAAACCATGAACCCAATTAAACCGACCCAAAATGTCATGAAATAGTTGTCAGGGCAGTTCTGTGTTTTAAAACCAGCATGTTTGGAGAAAGTAGATGCATCTTTCTTTTCTCCAAGCACACGGTCTAATGTCCCATGATGCACATCATGTTATATTTAATGCTGGCCTGTAGTAACTTTGGCCTGTATGACTAACACGAGTCAAATTCTTCCTCCAACAGTTGTGAGGGGAGAGGAATGTTACCCATAAGTCACTGCAAAATGAGTTTAGGAAGCAGAAGTGTTGTTTAATTTCTGTCGCTACTTTTGACTTTTTTTTCAAACCTTTTCCAGATTGAATGACCGCAGTGTATGTTTGGGGGGGGGGCTGCATGTTGAAGGCTCACATGGTTTTGGTATGTTGTAAATAGATTAGGTTTAATTGAAATAGCTGTGGTGGCCACAGGGATGCCTGTCATACTTCTGTGAGGGAGATTGCAATTTATCATGTTACAGTGAGAATATATGAGGGATCATAAACATTGTGCAACTGCTAGACGACATATATCTCAACTTCAATCTCCCTCTATGTCGCTCTGTCGCTTGTTTTTCTGTCAGTCTCCGTCTTTAACCATTTAGCTCACTTCCTGTTTTCCTCTTTTCCCTCTTTACTGCTGCCACTTCTCCTTTTCTTTCAGTCACCATCCTCCCCTGTCTCTCAAATTCTCTCTCTCGCTCTCTCTCACACACACACACACACCCATGCACATACACTGGAGTTCTGTCTATTTCCTTGTCTGCCTGCAGCCTATTTCCTGCATTGACCACAGCCAACAACCAGCCTCAAGCACTGCTGACTGTGTGCTTTGCAACCATTTTGTTTCCCCCTCCATAAACAGAACATATTATCCATCATGGGATGCAAACAAAAAAACAACTGTGCAAACCATCACCTCCAGCCACCGCTTGCATTGACCCATCTTCTCTCTCTCTCTCTCTCTGTAGAAGATGAAGACCTTGGCCCAGAGGCGACAGTCAGCTCCCTCGCTGGTCATCAGCAAAGCACTTACCAGATCGAGAAGCACATCCAGGTATGAGCAAACGCACGTGCACCCTGCTTTCATAATAAAGAGGTGCTGTGGTGCTGACATCATTGCTGGCCTGTAGTTGGAGCAATGATTCGTCTCAGTAGATGGTGTTACAGATGGAGCTGCTGCAGAGAGCGCCACTGGAAGAGAGCTTAACCCCGCTGGACCAGTTTTACTGCATGGTTTCTGAGCAATCTGTAGCTGTATCATTTCCTCAAACCTCTAAGTTTAGTACTTCTTCCAGTTTCTTCCTAGTTCTATATAAACGTTTGGTACCTCTCACTAATGAGGCACACTGTGTAAAGGTTTTATAAGTTGTGACTAATGATATTATTAATGTTAAATAAATCCCTCTTGCTGGTGTATGTCCTCCTCCAGTATGACACTGGTTTAGTCTTTATAGTAGCACTTAACTTCTGGACCAATATCCATTTGCTAACAACATATTACTTTTCACAAATACAGACTTTATAGATTGTTTAAAAAAAAGCCTTTATTAGTAACTTTCCAACATTTGCAATTGCAGAAGACTTCATAATATTTGCTCACAGCTCATTATTTAGCCTTTTTTAATGACTTACCAACATTTGTCACTGCCAACTTAATGCCTTTTTAAGGATGGTTGATGCATGCTCACAAACTTCTCATGTTTTTCACTGAGTTCTCTCAGCCATTCAGCCCCAGAAACACCAGATCCAGGGATTTAAGTGGGCGATAGCATAGAGATTAGAGAGGAAAAAAGTGAAGCTGGAAGGTTATAGGTTAAAATCAGATCTGTGAGTGGAAAGTTGTGCCTCCTCTGGGCAGCTCTGAGTTGTTCAGTCTCTCTGGACAAATACAGATTACAAAATTAAAAAAAAAAGTTTCAAACTGACCTTACAGATTAGATATTTTCAGATAGTTCTCCCACGTTGCCTTAAATTTTGTCTCAAACATCAGAGCTAAGAGGTTGGCCTCCCTGACTCATTCATGGCTTAGAGGGGGTTTAAATGCTCACTTCTCCCAGAGCTATCAGGCTTTTCATCACCCTCGTATCGCAACAAATCCCTTCCTCCTCCTTTAACAGGGTCGGAAATAAGCCATTACAAACCCCTTGGGGAGGGTATTTATTTACTAGAATCTCATATATCTTTGCCGGTGCCAGCTTTTTGGGGATTTTAGTGAAAGTCAGAAAAACCAACAGCTTGAATTTAAATAAAGAATTACCAAAGGGGAAGTGCATCAGGATCCTTTAAGGAATGTCGTGGAGTTCCTGATGCAGGCTGAAAAACCTCAAAATGCGCCTCAAAGCACTTTTAGGCTTTAAAATATAGGTTTTAATGCCATCATAATTTCCCCAATGAGCAAATGCCTGAGGATGAAACTTGATGTGGAGCGACTGTCTGACATGTTTATGACGTGCGTCCGAGCTTGTGGCAGTTTTTAGTGTTTTGCAGAGGGAGATCAGGCTGGGCTGTGAAACTGGACCACTTAGGCCAGTGCTGAGGGAAACACTCCACACTGTTAAATGGGTCAGTGCTCTTGGGGCATTGTCTGTGTGTGTTTGTGTGTGTATGTTTAGAAAGTGAGAAAGACAACTCACATATTCAGTTTGCAGGCATAGAGAAAGGTTGAGACAGGCAAACTATTGAGTGGAAGTTGCTTAGTCTGACCAGTGTGTGTGTGTGTCTCTTACAAGTCTGAGGAGGTATGGAGCCAGGGCTTGACACTCTCAGCTGTCACCCTTAACCTTTAACCTCTCATCAGGAGGTGTTGGGGCCAGTGGGGGTCATCTGGGGTCAACACCTCCCAGTCAGAGACTCTGTGAGGTGTTCATTAATGTCCGGATGTGGATATGTGTGTGCAGGGGGTGGTACCAGGGGAGAGATGTGAAATTATAGCAGTCAGGTGACTCACAGTAGGTAAAGGTGAAAGGTCATGGAAGTGATTATTGTGAATTTCTTTCAACAGAAACTGTCATTTATTTCCATATTTTTAAGAAGGATTACTTTAGTATTAATCTTTCTTGTTTTTTTGTTATAAATTTATATGTTTTTGTTAAAGCTTTTCAGACCATCTCAATGCTTTGGTAACTGTTGTTTAAAAACTATAACACCCTAAAGTCCTATTAATACAGTTTTAATGGATACATCAGTTCTGCCAACAATACTTGGCAGTGGCTTACTCATTATTGCATCACCACTGTGCTCCTTATCCCAGTAAATCACTGGCTCAGGTGGTATTACAACGATAACCAACATATTACGTGTTATTCAATTCTGAGCACAATCTGAAATCATTTTTTTAGTGCCTCTCTTCTCCCCCCTTTCTTTTTCCTCCCCTTTCAATTTGTGCGGTCAACTAACAGCATCAGCTCTCTGTGTTTCAGTCGTAATTTGTTCACTTGTCCACTGTGTAATAGTTCTATTGATGATACCAAGTTTCAAAGCATTGAATTACAATCAAGGATTTTTTAAATTATTTGATATATTTGAGTTCTAACTCAATATGCCTCTTTAAGCTGTAGTTAGGAGCATCAGCTGGATGCCTGAAAAAATGCATACAAACATGTCATTGATGTTTTTTTTTTCCCAAGAGGGAGTTTCATCTACATCACAGCTGATACATTTTTCCTTTCTTTTATCTTTGAAGTGGCTCCTCCTTTTGCTCTCTCTGTCCTGCCTTTCCCATCAGGCCGAAAAGTGTTGAAAGGCTCTCTGGCCTTCAGCTCAGCCACTTACATCACCTCCACGTGCACACACATGCACCTCATCCAGAAGTATAACCTCATCTTTCAGCCTCCGGGCTTACAGTACAGGGTATTATGGGTTCAAACTGGACTATAAGTCCCCTCCCCCTCAGGCAATGAAATCTATACTGCAGGGAGGAAGGTGGCTGCACCATAAAGCATAAAAACATATGACTGGCTGACACCCCTGACCTCACTCTCACTCACTAAAAGCCACAGGTTCACCACAAAGTGACACACACACACACACACAAATCCCCCCAAAACACCTGACTGTACACGTGCATGCAGACGGAGATACAAAGCACATACATTTCATTTACTTTTTGATGCACACACATTACAACAACCTCTCTGTCCATTCGTCTTGCACACAAGTAGACGGACATGCGTTTATATTAATATAGCTGTCGGGATATTACTTTATTTAACTCCAATAGTAATCTCAACCTGAAACGCGAGTCCTAACCTGCATTAAGCTGTTAGAAAATGTTCTCAGTTTGGGTGATTTTTGTTTGGTTTTGATTTTTCACACACTCACTCACACATCATGCAAAAGACATTTCCTGGTTTTAATAATGTGCTCTGTTAAGGATATCATGCCTCTGGTCACTTCCCTTTTACTGACTGAAAAAAAGGGAAGAGTTTCAGTATTCTGACCTCATCCTCTGTGTGTATATGTCCCTGTATACGTGTGTGTGTGTGTGTGTTTCTTCTGGATATAGAGAGCATTGTGTGTCGGCCGGGGGTGACATTATAGTTTGCCTATGGAAATGATCTGCTGCAGCCAGCTGCAGCGTGGCATCTTCTTTGGATTTTCCATGAAAGAAGTTTGAGTTTCTGGAGGTGCTGCTCGTCTGCCTGTTTAGTCTAAGTGGCTGCCTATACTGTACGTGCTATCCACTAATCAATACTTCAATTCTCAGTAGCATTGAATCAAATTATGCGTGTTATTTCAAATGCATTGCTCATAGCGATGATCTCATAGAGAATCACCACTTGAGCCGACCCCTCTGGTCTTCAGAGCTTTTTTTTTTTTTTTTAGCCTTTTTTAGCTCGTTGTAGTTTTCTGGCCCACAGACTCCACTCTTATGAACCTAATTTCTGATAGCAACAAGCACCTTTTCAATGAACATGAATAAGCCTGCTTTTTTGCTGTTTTCGCTGTTTCAGCTCAAGGAGATCTGTAAAAAAAAACTCCAAATAAAATGAAACCAACTGCAAAGAACAGAAAAATACAGGCTCATGTTAAATAATCGGCAATAAAATCAGGTTAACGGTTCATTCATTGTTTCTTTTCCAAGAAAATATAAAAATATTTACTTAGTCATAATTAAGTGTGTAATAAGAGTGTAATTCAGAAATGTGTCCCTTGTTTAATGTCTATATTGTCATGTTTTGATGCAGTAATGAACAGAAGCCCCTTCTGTGGATTTAGGAGATGGTACAGATTGGTGTGTGACAAAGACACATACACTGAGCTGTCAATTGCTGCTTGTCTGTGCAGCCTTTAAAGAGGTCAAACTACCAGTGATGCAATCCTCCTTATGCAGAAACACACACGTACGAGTTCAGTGGTGACATGACAGACTAGCACGCGTGCACACGCTCTCTGACTTTCTTTTCCACAAATTCCTCTGGACACACACATCTTCAGTGAATCACTGTCACATCTCTGACTCCTCTTTTACTTTGTGTTTTATCCCAGTCAGAGTTCACGTGTTGCGTAAGGAACAAAGGAGCGAGCTGAAGGTTTCTTCTCGAGCCAGCGGCCTTCTGTTCATTCAGTTCCTCTTGGTTCATCTTGGATTGATGCCATACAAACTTAAAACGTGTTGGTGGCCTTTGAGTCAGCTTTGCTACCAGAGGCAAATCAGCTGCAAATAACTGATGATACAGATGATAGAGAAACACACAGAAACACACACACAGAGGGGTTATTAATAAAGCTGAGCAGATGGAGAGAGTTATATAAATGCGTGTCATTGCTGCCCTGAGGGACTCAGTCTGCTCAGTCAGGGTAAGCCATTTGACGACTGAGATGACGTTATGCTGTTGCACAGCGACAGTGTATGTAAAATAGTTGAATGAGTGATGGCAGGAGAGATAAAAAAAATGGGCTGAGAGAGGAAAGTGGGACGATGGGCATGTCAGCAAAGAAAAAAGAAGTGAAGAAGAAAGAAAAGATAATCAGGGAGAGAGAGGAGAAAGAGAAAGTTGCAGCTGTTTGTCCAGCTGTTGTCCTCAGGGTGTATACTTACAGGTGTGTGTGTGTGCATGTTGATCATGGTTGTGTCTATGACTAAGACTTTAATTATCTTTCCCATCCCAGCCTCCATGATTTAAGGAGTCATGGAATCAGAAGTGTGTGTTTGTGTGAGTGTTTGCTGCACAAACACAAGCAATAATACTTCAACAACAGGCATGACGGTCCACACGAATGATGCAGCTCGCTGCTGACTGAGCCGAGTCCAATTTGGCTAAATCTCTGTCTGTTGCTGGAGTTTCATTTGGACATGTAACATCAATTCAACAGTGTCTCACTCAGTGATGATAGAACACTTTTCTTTGTTATTCATGTATTATTATTCTGTTAG
Source organism: Oplegnathus fasciatus (assembly GCA_003416845.1). Lineage (NCBI taxonomy): Eukaryota > Metazoa > Chordata > Actinopteri > Centrarchiformes > Oplegnathidae > Oplegnathus > Oplegnathus fasciatus. Next base: position 695,040 of record NTHP01000210.1, read on the forward strand.
TCTGTAGCTCTACGACTTCGTAGTTCTTGGTTTTATATTGTAATTCTTTTTGTCTATATTGTGATTCTACTCCTAATTGAGGGTCTAACGATAGAGAGCTCTCTTGGACAAATTTGGGATTTTGGGTGATATAAATCAAATAGACTTGTCAGAGCCCTACTTTGTGATTTATGCTGATAAGATGTAATGACCTTGCTGCTTGATTATTCATGCTGGGACATTAGTATGCTGTGTTGTGTGGTTCATTGTACACTGGCCCCTTATTGTGTTCCAAAAAGTCAACAGTTCTCCCGTCGGTGCCGTGCCTCAACAAAGGTGGCCATGTATGCGCGGTCAGGCTGAGCACTCAATTTATCAACATCACATGATGTACAATGGCGCCATTAGCTGCTCATCCATCAGATTCAAAGGACGGCCGGCTCAGCCGTCAATCTTACATTCAGGAGGGAGGGTCGTGTGGTGAATACGGAAGATGTTGTCTTTTTTGGGGCAGCGAGATGTGAAAAGGGGCTTTACAGGAAGGTTTGTCCGTTTGTGTTGGTGTGTGTGAGTGTGGTCTCTTCTGACAGGAGCATTTCCCGGATCCGCGTGGACAATTAGAACAGAGGAGGATGTGTTGATAAGCTCAATGGGAATGTTTGAGACTTTTGCTCTGTAATGGTGTTAATCCCAGTGCAACTTAATCAAGGAACCCAAAACTCCTACCAGAGTCCTTCTGCAGTGGTCTTTTACCCCTGTGCTGTCCTCCTGCAGTGGCATGTGACATGACATTAAGAGAGCATTTACTGCCATGTTGAGTCAAGTCAATTTTATCCATATAACCCAGTGTCACAAATCACAAATTTGCATCAATACACTATGCTTAGACCCTCAATATGGATAAGGAAAAACTTCCCCCCAAAAAACTCTTCAACAGGGTGGATAGATTCAATGGATGCTAAGCTTTGATGCTCAGTGAGTCACATATCAAGGACAGAGAAGACTAATTTTGAACTTTATGAACTACTTTGGAGAAATTTGGACAGAGGGAAGTGGGAAAATATAGGAGCTTGTCACAGAATGACACATGCCGAAGGAGTTGACACCAATAATGAAGACTTTGTTGTTGCCGCTATCTCCCTGACAAGGAAAGAAGGAAACCCTTAATTTATAGCAGTGGAAGGGTGCAGAGTTATGTAAATGTTTTCAAAGGGGGAAGAAATCATTTCACACTATACCACAAGAAAAGTATTTTCTTTATTCCAGGAACAATAGCTGATTGTTTTGCAACTGTTGATTCTGTAATTGTTATAACAACGTTGCGTCAAGTCCTTTATACAGTAAGTATTGCCGAGTAGGGAATTGGGACATATTCCGCTTACCCCATCTTCCCCATTTTTTTTTACTCTGAGACAGTTTCAGTTTGAGTTTTCAACTCCAGGTCTTGAAGGGCAACGTGTCCCACCGAGCATCAACACTTAATTGGCTACGTTCATCGTTTTTAATTGAATTCACTCAGCCCCCTTTGGATTTATTTTTGGATGACACACAAAGACAGACACAAAGGGAAGCACTCCAGCATAGTCGCCTGTTCTTCCTTAATTAATTACGTAACCAATCACTTACTAGCTGGAAGCTGGAAGGATTTTGGCGTATGAGAGAATCCAAGCTTCTTTATCTTCCCAGCAAGACTTGGACTACTACTGGGTGCTTTGTTGAAGGGCTTACCAGCAGAATTGTGTGCGTTTGTATGTGTCCTCGCGGGTATCAAGGATGTGCATGTGTAAGAGAAGGAATGAAAAACAGAAACTATGTTAAGAAGTGGGTGTGTACATGCGTGAGAGAGCAAACAGTGTGTGTGCGTGTTTGTGTACATGAAAGAGACACAGACAGGCAGGCAAAATGTGTATGTGTGTGTTTAAATGGAGATTTAGGTCTTTTATCTGGTAGTGAAGGGTAAACAGGAAAGGATGGAGCTCTCAAACTATTTCCTCTTCCTCAAAAAACTTCCAAAAAATCCCCTCTGTTTTCATCTGTCCAGATATTGACAGCAGGGAAACAGATACAAGACAGACAATTTTAATTAAAACAAAATTCTAAGATGTTTCTGTCACTATCAAGCAAGCAAGCAAACATTTTTAAACAACTTTTCAAAACAGTAGCTACAAAGAGCTTCATTGAAAGGAGAAAAGAAAAAGGGGAAACAAAAGAGACAGATAAGACAATATAAAAAAAACAACATAAACAAGGTTTTTGAATGAACAGTACATTGCAAAATGAAACAGCAGTTATTCTCGGTTTTCCTCACACGTACTAGTAAAAGTTCCATTGATGCTGGCAGGAGCTCCTGTAGTTCAGCTGTTTGAGACTGTTTAAGTTAACAGAGACATCTTTGTGTAGCTCCAAAACATGCAAATAATAATGCATGATTTGTAGCCAAACAATTGCACTGCAGGTCCAATATTTATTTTACTGACAGTGCTTGATTATGTGTGTGGTTGCAACTGAGCAGGAATCAGTAAAGGAAATGCAGGAAATAATGAGGTAAATATTCCACTTTTGGACTTTAATTAGGCTGCACAAGCTATTTGGACGTTGAAGCCTTTTCACAGCCTTTTCCAAGTTTGGTTCACCGCAACATGGGCCTCATGTTTTTTTAGTTACTTGCTTGCTGCTACATCGTTATTCCACACTCTGGAGTTTGGAAACCCCCCAGTGCTAATACTGAACAGTAAAAACAATGGAATAAATAAAGCTAAATACAAACTGTTCAAGGTTATTCAGGTTTAGCTTATAACTCTGCCTCATTAGAGTTAGCTTCTAAGTTCTGGCCTGCAACCACTAAATCATTAGGTTGTTCAGTATTTACTGCAATGGGTTATGTGTTCATTACAACCCAAGGAGCTAATGTGCTTTCAGACTTGATTGTGCTCTCAGATTTGAGTCTTGAGATTTCATGAGGTTCATCAAATGTCTATCAGATAAATAAAGTTGATGGTTGGTAGCTCAGAAGTTAGAGGAGCTGGGCTCTTAAAGGACTAAACGGTTTGCCAGTTTGAACCCTTTAGGAGGCTTGAAAAGTGAGTGAGAAAGGTCCACAGTGTCTTCAGTGTCTTGCTCAAGTGTGCTGGAGCTCTTAATCTCCAGTTATTCAATGACCAACAGGAGGAGACTGGGCAGCTTCCTGACCTAAATGTGTAAATGTGCAGAGGGTGTTACTGTAAAATTTGTAAAAATGTGCAGAGTTTATCTTGTGATAGTGAGGAAGCTTAAGTCTAGTGGACCAAATGACTTAAATTCTGTCCTTCTATCCTTACAAAAAAACAGCCTTTATGGCTATTGAGCATGCTTCAGATTGTAAAGCCCCTTGAGGCAAATGTGTGATTTGTCATATTGGTCTATACAGATAAAACTGACTTGACTTGAATTTGAGCCCAACCACATCCAACGCTAGGGTCCAAAACCTGTTGTTCAGAAGCATGCATCTAAACACATCCAGACCACAAATTTCTCCTTTGGGGATCGATAGTGTATCTCATTCTTTGTCTCTGTGTTGTGTATTTGTCTTGGTTTCGTCCCCCAGGGAAAGCTGCCTGACGCCAGTCAGCCCAGAGTCGTGTCCCCTGGTCCAGGCCTTCCTGGCTGAGTGTCCAGGCCGCCTATTCCTTGGTCACGCCCAAACGCAGTTAAAGACGGGCCTGCAGACCCAGGAGAGGCACCTCTTCCTCTTCACTGACACGCTGCTCGTCGCCAAAGCCAAGTAAGTTTCCTTCTGTTCGTCTTGTGAAATGACAGAGAGAATGAAGGAGTGTATGTTTATGTGGTTGTGTGAGTGAGAGGGAGATGGAAAATGGAGACAGGGAGACATAAACAGGAAAAAATAGAGAACAAATTCAAGAGACAAAGAAGCAACATTTCATCTGTTCCTAGTTGTTTCTCTAACGCTGATAAAAAAACAATCTGTAGAGGATGGAGTTACCTTCTGCTATCTTTCCCTCAATTCTCAGTCCCTTATTCCCCTGCTTCTTTCAATTCTCCCTCCTTCATTTTCTTCCCAGTATATAATTATTTCCCGGCCAATTAAATCCATATGAAGCCTGGCTCAGATCAAAGCTGCACTGGCCTGCCTTCGGCCTACAGTGTGGGGCTCCCCACCCACAAACTGCACACACTGCAACACACACACATTCAAAAATAGAAACTTAAAGAGCACATTTGTGTTTTTGAAGTCCACAAACACACACACACATGTACTAACGCACACATATAAACACATAGACATATAGAGACGGAAACAGGCTTCGGCTCTGTGTACTTACTGTACACACACCCCCCCTCAGTGCAGACACAGCAGGACCTTTGTGGTCATGTGCCAGTGGGCGGAGCTGACCCTTCCAGCACCGAGAGTATATGCTATAATCGGCTATTACATTGTGGCTGAATACAGGGTGAGTTACAGGAATGTGTATTGGTATGTGTGTGTTTTAGAGAGAGAGGGAGAAGAAGTTAATTGATGTGTGTGTGTGTGTGTTTGTGTGCCTTTATGTCTGTGTAATAGGAGGCGGAGTATGTGTGTATGCCACATGTATGCATTTGGAGTTTTTCCCTCTATAATCACAGATGTAGTGGTGGATAAATACACTTCTACCGAGCGTGCCTGTCTTAAAATGCTGAAAATAGCCAGATCTTTTTATAATTCTGATCTATATAAAGCATTTCTTGAAGAGCTGCCATATGTTAGAGGTTTGTGGAAAAATGTTCCAAGAAGAAAATGATAAATTAGCAACAGTAGGGGATCCCAGTTTATGCCCTGTGGAACCCCTTGATAAGGGACTTTCAGGTTTTTATGCAATCTCTTCCAGAGGAACCTTCTGGGGGTTTCTCTCTTGCAAAGATTTCTCCTAACTTTGTCATTTAATTGATTAGCTCAAAACTTTTACTGGTTTCATCTTCTCAGATGTGAGGATTATCTTTTTTTAATCGTTATAAACTGAATATATTTGAGTTTTGGACAGATGGTCAGACAAAACAAATAATATGGAGATGTCATGTTTTACGATGGGAAATTGTGATTTTTCACTATTTTCTTGGATTTTACAGACTAAGACAGATGAACTGACGATGAAAATAATTGTGAGTTGGAGCCCTACATCTAGTTTACTGTACCACACTGTGTCTTCTGCAGGTCTCCCACTCATTTCAAGGTGAAGGCCCAAGTCCGAGTGTGTGAGATGTGGACGGCCAGCTGCATGGAGGAGGTGTGTGAGGGAAGCACCAACCCAGAGAAGAGCTTCGTCATGGGCTGGCCCACCTGTAATTGTGTGGCCACCTTCAGGTACACACACACACACAGAGTACAACATAAGCAAGTAGTTCACAATCAAGAAGAGGAATGCCTGGAAGGTGAACTGTAGTTTTTTTTTTGCAAGATTACCTTTATTTGATCAAACCGGAGCAATTCAGTATAACTTAATTTCCTCTTATGTAACTTCATTCAGTACATCTGCTTGCATTGCATGACAGTTATTCGTGCCAAGCACACTAAACATATTTCTAAAATGCCTATGAGTCACTCCAGTATACTTCTGAAAGAGCACACTATGTTCTGAGGTGCACATGCAAAGTAAAGAAGGGAACTAAAAACTGAACACTCAACCACAAAATCCCTAAACCCTTAAGTGCACTTCCCAGTCGTAAAGCTGTTCAATCCAACCACAGTTAGACTAGATAACCACACACGCACGACAGGCACAAACATGCAACACACATACAAACACATTCATATATGCTGTGCTGTATATTTGTGCCGTCCTCAATGGTGCACACACATTTAGACTCATTGACACACACCCATTACATTTTCCATCATCAGGAATCCAGTCATAGCTCGGGGCGAAGTCTGCGGTTTTAGCCAGCGGGAGTTATATAACAGAGCAAAAGAGACAGTTGCTTTTAACTGATTATTTTTTATCTCTCTCTTAACTCCTCTCAGCTCTGAGGAGCACAAGGACAAGTGGTTGGCACTCATCAAAAGGTAAATGTTTGGTAATATCCCCTGCTACTTTGTCTGCAATGGTTTGTTTTGGTATTTTAGTAGTTCACCTAGCAAATCACGTTTCCCTTATGGTGCAGGAAAGATTTGATTTGGATGGAACAGAAGTGATTAAATAGAAACCAGCTCAGCATAAGTGAGAGTAACCACAGTGTGAATAAATAGGAATTAACTGGCCTGACAGAAGTTATGAGATGAGTTTATAAGATCTGAACCACTATGATGAATACAGTCCAGCTAATGCCTTACTATCTTATCTAATGCAGACATTGTATTTACAGCTAAGATGATTTACTTGATATTTGTCATGCTTGCATTGACTCCAAATGTTCATCTCCCATATCACTGTGCTTATATTCAAATTTCTATTTTATCACTGAGCTCTTTCCTTTGTTTTCCCCTACACTCAGTCGGATAATTGAGGGAAAAGAGAAGGACGACCCCAAGACCATCCCTCTGAAGATATTTGCAAAGGATATTGGAAATTGTGCCTATGTAAGATTCTCTTCTTTACTCTGTGATTTTTATTGCTTCAGTCAGCACAAAAATTTATATTGTTTGATGGCCTAGTCTGTCCTTAATTGGGTAATTAATGACATCATTGGCAGTGCTACCATTTATGTAATACACAAACAACTGGATATTTCCATAATGTGTCCTAAATGTTTCCACCAGGCCAAGACACTTGCGGTCAGCAACACTGACAGCACCACTGATGTCATCCGCATGGCTCTGCTGCAGTTTGGCATATCAGTGAGTGACCAAAGACCACCGTTGATACTAATCTCAGTATCCAGTGACTATACTTTGATGTGATGTTAAAAAGAGGCTCAGGTGAAGCAGTGATGTTAAAAGTAGACTGTACTGTAGCTATCCAGTCCAGACGTTAGAAAGAAGGTTTGTTAAACATCTACATCTGATGGCTGAACAGAATTTTTCTTTTAAATCTGAAATAGATCTGTTAAACCTGATTCCCTTTTTCTCTTTCCAGGGTTGCGTTAAAGACCACCGGTTGTGGGTGAGCTCCAGTAAGGACGACCCTCCATACCCTCTCATTGGTGAGCCCACCTTTCACAGACATTATTATGTAAAACCTTCCCATTAAAACACCATCAGAAAAATACTTTTCCCTTTAGTCTTTACCTGTTTTTTTCCTTTCAAGGCCCTCTTAAGTAAGGTATGTCGCCTCCAGTGGTGTGGGATAAGATTTATGATAAGACTCTAGTCGTACTGAGGGGTCTCAAAGTGTATATATGTGAAAGTAAGAGTGTGATACTGGTGATTCTTAAAAATGTACATGCATGCTTACTTTTATATCTTTTAAACAAAAAATCCTTTCTCATCCCTCCCGCGATGAATATTTTGGAATACCCACAGCAGGAGTCGGCTGTACACCAAAAACTCAACATCTGGGAGCATTTCAGAGCAGTTAGTTTTTTGTCACAGTGGTATTTCCGTGACCTTCTGTTACCATAATCTTTTGTTGTGTAGTTCACACTGAATTCCTAACATCCCAACTTCAGACTGCTGATTCATCGCCGCACGGCACTAGTTCTGCCCTAATTTTTATCAGCTTTTTTGCTTTGGCTCTACGTCACATACCAGATCCATGACCTCTAACCTCTGGACCCTGACCTCTCATTCAGGCCACGAGTTTCCCTTCAGCATTAAGATGAGCCACATTCGGGATGGTGGGAGCAGTGGTGGAGGACTGGGAGGAGGAGCAGGGAGGGATCCAACGAGTCCAACAGACTGTCCAGGGGTACTGCTGCTGGACCAGTGTCTCCCCCCAGACACCCAGTGCCAGTTTATCCTCAAACCCAGCAAGGTGGCCCCAGGACAGGCTGCGCTTATAGGTAAGACATCTGGTCCGGACTGTAGACCCTTTTCATTAGGTCACATGATGACTTTTTTGGAGTCATGAGACATTTTTTCAGAACACAAGAAAGCATATTTCAGAATGAAAGGCAACTTTATATGTGGTCAACTTCAAATAACTGTGGGAGGTAACAGTCTGAAAGCACTTTGAACTTCAAAACCAAGAAATTCTGCAGCATGCTTGAGTTTAGTATCACTGGACTACATATCTTTGGTGCTACCAAAGGAATCTGAAGGAGAAAGAGCTGAAACAACACCGATGAATATTGATTTGTCATGTGAGTGAGTGGCGACACCAGAATTTTATAGGGAAAACATGGCATTTTGCTTTTTTTTATTTTTCTAACATAAAGGTCTAGCCCAGTGAAGCCATCATGCTGTTTTTGTGGTCTAGTGTGAATAAAAAAAACATTTTCTTGTGGGAAAGTCGCAGCGTCAAGGTGTATTCCAAAAACTAATCAGTAAAATTACTTTCAAACCAATAATCCAACAGGCAACGGGCATATAACCACTGTCAACAGTGGCCATCTGCCCATAGACCTTTATGCACTGAGGATGATTCATGAAGTTAGAGCAGTGAAACTATGTGCTGTGAAAAATATGTTTTTCATCAACTTTACAGTTGAGGTTCCCAAGTAGATGGTCGGTCACTGTCAAGAATCCATCCATAAATCTAATTTTCTATGAAACCAGAAGAAGAAATATGAGGATGCAGAAGTATTAATGCAGAACAGAAAGTACTTCCTCAGAATTTGTTTCACTTACATAAACCATTTGACTTTGTTTGTGCTCATTCTTGACACTCATAGACATACAGTCATGTTGTTAGTTCTGAGGATGAATCAGTAGGTGAAGAAGAAAATGAGTCAACGAGAACGGTGGGAAAGGAGATTTTAGCGGACAAGAGGTTACAGCAGGGGTTAGGAGAGACGCAGTGTCAAAATAAGAAAAACATCAGACAAAACCAAGAGGAAGAAACCCCAGAAGGGACGGATGAGTGTGAGAATAGGAAGATGGAAAGTTAAAGGAGATGACACAGCTATTGAGTAAGTCTGAGGGTCAGCGGAGTTGAAGGAAAAAGAAACAACAGACTGTAACAGATAGAGAAAGAAGAATTTACAGAGGGAGAGACTGAAAAGGGGACGTCACAAGCGAGAGGGACAGAAAAATGAGGAGGAGGGGAAAGAAAAACAAGAGGACGGTGGACAGGAACAAGGACGAGTAATGATACAGAGACCAGGATGGAAAAAGGAGGGGATGAGGTTTAGAGGAAAACAAGTTGAGGAGGAAAAGTGTGTTTTCCAGTCAAGAAGTCTTCACTTCGCCAACCACAAGCTTTGCCTCAGATTCCTTTGCTTCAAGCATAACAGCATCTTACATAATCGCTCCATACCAGCCCTGCCGCCATAGAGGCCTAATCGCTCACGCCCAATCCGAAAGCTAACGAACGCTTTTCAGGCATTTATTCTCAAACTACCCTGCAGGCAATGCTGTCTTGAATGTTAGAAACTAATTGGTGCATGTAAAATAAAACTTCGGTGATGTTATTTTCTTCCAAGACTTGCAACATACTGCATGTGCTCCAGCGATCGATTTGAGTTACCTCCACTACTGTGATAGCATCACTGTTTATCACGAGCCAAAAAGCCATGATTTTTGTCAGACTATGGACTAAGAGTAAATGTCCCTTCCTGACTGGTGCGTATCTTTGAAATGTGCATTTGTGGTACATTCGAGGCGACCCAAGGCACCAACACAAACTTCTCTAACATTCAAGCTCTGACTGAACTTGGGCAAAAGATGCTTTGTTGGAAAAATGTTCGTGGACATTGTGGTGATCTGCTGCTTTTACCACTGCACACACAAACAACAATTTAACTCACTGGTTCAAACCCACCCAACAACTTTAAGTAAAAAAGTAAAAAAATTGGCAAAAATTATGCTTTAAATCACAAAATGTCTGGTCACATCATAATTGACTAACATTTCAAATGTGAGGAAGTATTCAATCCCAGCTTTTGTTTTATGCTAGAAATTCAAAGCAAAGATTGGCGTCCACCCTGCAGGAAGAGGTCCAGCCTGTTCCCAGAGTATCTGTAGCCCAGGAAGAGGTCTTTGACTTTACTTTGACTTATTGTGGTTATGTAAAATATCAACAAGTAGGGTACTAACTGCCTTGTCAATCCCTTCCAAAACAACATTTGGACATTGTTTATCATTTCCTTCTAAAACACTTGGGACTATTACAAATGATTCAGATAACTTGATCTAACTGTGGTTTGGGTTAAAACAACCACTTGGATAAGGTCAGGAAAAGAAACCAACGTTTACTTAATTGTATGAAGTACAAGTATGAAGTTACAGTTAATTACTGGTCCAGCTAAACCACTCTTGCCTAGTCTTGTATTTTATTGCCTATGAAGAGAAATACTGCATCTAGCACCTGTTTTGTAACACGCCAGCAGAAGATTATAGTATGATGACAGACATTGCCCACCCAGTGGACAAGTAGTCTGTCTCCGTTTCCCC
>NTHP01000210.1:705774-716686 GCA_003416845.1 Oplegnathus fasciatus
CCCCCTCCCTAACTAGAGAGCTGTAATGATGTAACGCCTGATTTACAGCGAGGTCATGTTTTTTCGATGATGGCGAGGCCTGCTGAGAAGTGCCAGAGCAGGGCAGTAATTCTGTTACTGTTGAACTTTGTTCCAGAGTGTATTTGGGCGTAACGCCACGGCAGATCGTTAAATAATGAATTCTCTGTGAGGTATGCCACATATTTTGCGGGCCCTTTTGGGCTGCTGGGTCCTCCACCCACTGAAAGAATCTTTCGTTTATCAGGAAAGTCCCACCCTTGGATACAAATCACAATCGCTTGATGATGTAAATGTTATCATTTCAAGATTGTTGGCACACCACAGTTGCTACAGTTAAATTCACTACAATGGCCCTTCAAAAGAGTTACTGCGGTGTTGCAGTTTTTGCAAATTTACAGATGTCACCAGTAGTTCAGACAATAGTTGCAATCCAGACTAATGATTGTTTTCATTATCAATTTATCTATTGATATTAATGATATTAATCAAGATTATGTTTTAATCGATCAATCGTTCATTCCCATTACAATTTCCCAGAGTCCAAGGTGACGTTTTCACATTGCTTGTTTTGTACAAACATCATAATAAATCACCTTAATCATTAATCAGTTATCAAAAGTTTTGTCAATCAATTTTCAAGTTAATGAATTAATTGACTAATCGTTTTCAGCACTACTCAATCAGGTATTCGCACTAGAACTAGAAAGTCACCCTGCAGTCTTGTCTTTAAAGTTGGTCGCTTCTTTGTCCCTATTATGTCCCACGAAGGCAACTCAGGTTTGAATCACGTTTGTCCTGTTTGGCTTCACTCAGTTGAAGTCATCTGGCAAAGAATATTGGATTAAACAGTAAATGTTTACTGTACAATCTCATTAACATGCGCTTCAATGCACACACAGTATGCAGTTTCATAACTGCGTGCTGAGCTGTTATGTCACGGAGAACATGTAGACGCAGTGAAGGCAGAGCTGCAGACGGACACTGTGACACAGGTAGACATTGTGACTTAGCACCACTGAGCAAACACTCAACAAGGAACACACAGTCGCAAGCCTTAAGAGACACACAGAGCCCCATACATGCATATGTGCTTTCACACACAAAAGCACTCATATGGATAAACACAGACACCTACGCACACACACAAACCTCAAATTAAGTGGGGCTCTTGAGCGTGAGGGCATGTCTACATATGTTTCTTTCAAACACTGAATCAGTGGTTCTTTCTGTCTTATTGGTGTCTTTCTTTTTAACAGTATCCCTCTGTGTCTTTATCTCTGTCTCACTCTCACTCACCTCTTTTTTAGGGTGTGAGTATTTAGTATGTGCATGCTGAAAAAGTAAAAAAGCTGCTAAAGAATTCACAACCTACTTTGTTGGAAATTCTAGCAAAAAATAAATGCTACAAAACCATAACAAAGGCTGCAGTTTTGCAGTTTGCAGAACGCTCTATTCCTGAGTGCACTCCAGTGACTCCAACATGCATTGCTCAAGCAGCAAGTTTGATTCTATCTTAAACCACAGCTCACCTCTTCCTCTTCTGCCTGCCCACAGAGCCTGGTCAGCAGAAGTCTTTTAAGAGGAAGAGGTCTCTGATCAACTGGCCTTTCTGGAGAGGCTCCAACACACAGCTGGACGGCCTGCCCCTGTCCCCAACCTCGCTCTCCCCCACTCAGGGACGGCTGTTCGGACGACCCCTGAGCTCCGTCTGCTCTCAAGAGCACGGCCTGCCCAAGCCTGTCATGGTGAGCAGAGAGTGGAGGTCACGTAGGCCAGCAGGAGGGGTCAGGACCCCGTCTGGAGGCGTCACAGGATGATTTGGGGTTTACCGTGTATTTGGGGAAGGGGAGATGTAGTGGTATGAGGAAGTAAGTTCGTTTTTAGAGCTTTTGTCTTACATTAGACATTCACTGCACGTCTCAGACAAATGCTTTAAGTTGCATGTCATAAATTAAGTAAATAATGGACATGCTGGAGAGAAGTGAAACCCCAATCTGCTGAATAGGAAGTCGAGATTCTACCCCCAACAAAAATGTTTCCTCTCTGATTATGTGGTGATCTACATCAAGCCTCAAGATTTTCCTAGATTCCCGTTAAAGTGTTTCTCAGTTTAATTTGCCAGTTTTGTTTTAACCAATTAATTAGCTCCTGGAGTCACAGTACTTATATTAGTGTACATATTCTTACAATTTTATTAACCCTAATCCACATGAAAAATCACTGAATAACCGTCCTAATGTGGTGTCCACTGAGTTCTTCTCCTCTTTGTAAATAACAAAAACTCATTTGAGGCTGAAGAAAACAATTCAGACTGCTTCATCATATTTGTATTTTCAAGGAAATAGTGATTAAAAAACAAAACCCAACAAACAGCAGGGATTGAGAAGGCTAAATTCACTTAATCCCTGTCTCTGATTTCCGTTGGTTTAAAACATCCTGGACTTCTGGCAGGATTTCAGAGCAATTAAGTCCTTTGGTGTCAAACATTAAAAGCGTTCTGCTCTTAGGGGCTGCAAACATGCAGAGTTGCTCACTGCATTTTTTAGTTCTTAGTTCTATCAGCGTTAAAAAAAAAATATCTGCGTTGTTTAAAAACTTAATTTTCTCTGCTCCTTTCAGAATATTGATAAAAAGATAATTTGAAGGGATTTTATGTAGGTAACCTTCCAGTTCCCTGTTCCCTCCAGGATATGTTGGTGTTCTTGTACCTGGAGGGGCCGTACACCAGGGGCGTCTTCAGGCGGTCAGCTGGGGCCAAAGCTTGCCGGGAGCTTCGGGACAGACTGGACAGTGGGACTGAGGATCCAGAGATCACGCACCAGTCTGTGTTCGTCATTGCTGCTGTCCTCAAGGTAACACACACACACACACACACTCAACCACACACAGCTCTGCCTTGTCTCACTAGTTTGAAACCAGACAACAGAAAGCAGCAGCGACTGATGTGCGTCCAAAGTCACATAAGTCCAGACAGGATAATCTGTCTCTGCACAGCCAGGCAGGCTGCCAGTCACACACACAAGGTGCTGCATTGTTCAGCATCCAGGCCAAACTGCCACCACAGCGTCGGGCATCCAGGGAGCAGCTGAGGTGGTTTGGGGTTTTATACAGAGCTGATTCATCTCCCGTCTTTGTTGTGCTTTACCTGTTTTCTGCACAACGGACAAGAATTGTGCCTCACCTGAGACAAAAACAATGTTGTTGTTAAATAATTAGTCAAAGCGACAGAAAATTATTTGATGCCATTTGTAATAATCTCCTTTCTCAAGTAAAAATACAGTAACATGGATGCATTCATTCAATGATGAATCTTAATATAGTCTTTTTCTAATTGTTTTACACAGTGTGGGGCTGTTGTTGATGATGATGTTGTTGAAGGGAAACTTGTATGTCTTATGAAAAAGCTTTGCCCTTATTCCCCCTTTCTCTCCTTGTATGCTTTTGACAGTGTGATATTTTACTTTTTGATCTTTTTACCTCAGTGGTTATTTCTGTTAATTCCTCAAGGTGTTTTATGCGCCAGATGACCTACTTTCTGTGGCAATTATTTATTTAACATCTATATAAATATATCCGAACTTTTGTCCTTATACCTGGTGAAGGTTGTTTAGACTGAATGTTGTATGAATTACAGTAAGAATGAAATGAAAGTGAAAATACAAACCATTTTCTGGATACAGTTTCTCAAATGCAAGATGTGAGGGTTTTTTTGTGAGTCATTTATTACTGTGTGTGTTTGGAATTTGAATTGATTATTTGGCATTATTTTTACATTTTATAGACATTTTATTAACTCACATCCGGATCATTGAGCTCAAGATCTCTTTTTATTTTTGGATACAGGACTTCCTGCGAAATATCCCGGGCAGCATGCTGTCTGTGGATCTGTATGACCAGTGGATGGATGCGATGGAAGGGGAGGGAGGGGAGGAGAGGACGCAGGCTGTCCAGAGGTAGGAACTCACTCTTCAAATCCTAAAATTTTAAACTAATAATATGCAATATGTTACTGTCTGTCTCTTTCTCACAAGCACACACACACGGACACATCAAGTCATACAGGCGTTAAACAGATGGGTGACAAATAAAAGGAAAGACCTGAATAAATGAGTGTTCTGGGAGCTTGTAGTGGCCCAACACCTTACTGTGACACTTTGTAGGTTTTTCCTTTAATTGGACTCTGTTTATGTCTAGAGGGAGAAAAAGAGACAGGAAGAGGGCATTGCTTCAGTTCCAGAAGCAACAAACTAAATTCCTTTTGCTCAGGAAAATAAAATAAAAAACAAGTTACATGAAAGCAACAATGAAAATGTTTGTGGAGAAATTCCTGTGGAGTCTGAGATCAGCAAACAACATAACAACACACACACACACTGTGAGAACAAGGACCAGGGACGAGTTTTAGTGTGATGATTTAGTTCACACGCCGTCCATCCCCTACACACCTCCTTCAATCCTTCTTTCTGTTCTTCTGTCTCTCATCCGTTCTCTCTCTCTCAGGTTGCTCCACCTCCTGCCCAGCGAGAACCTGCTTCTGCTGCGACATGTGATCGCCGTGCTGCACTGTATCCAAGGCAGCGCCCACGACAACCAGATGAACGCCTTCAACCTGTCCGTCTGCATCGCTCCCAGCATGCTTTGGGCTCCAGCGCCGAGCACCCCCGAGATGGAGGGGGAGGGCACCAAAAAGGTGAGAAGGAACAAACACACACAGACGCTGGCACCAAAAAACAGCTAGCTGGTCCCGCACATGACCCCTCCTAAAACCACAAATTGTTGTTTTTATACTATGGTTTTTGTACACATTGAACGAACAAGATATAATGTGAAAATGACTGACCTTTAGGGATGCTGGTAGGCAGATTTACCTTTGGACAGAGCCAGGCTAGCTTTTTCCCCCTGTCACCACTCTTTATGCTAAGCTAAGCTAAGCTCTTCTCATTTCTTGTCAAGTCCTGGCAAGAAAGCAAATAAGTGTCCCTAAATGTCAAACTGAACTACTCTCTTAATACACCGAGCTGCTTCAGGTGTTGGTGTGTGTAAGTTGGAGAGGCTTGCAGAGACAGTGTGCAAACTCTGAGGAATTTAACATTTCAGTGGAATGATACACGCAAACTGCTTCAGCATGAGTGTGTACGTGCTGCTGTGATGTATGAAACACATGTGACCAGACAGACAGGGGAGAGCTTGACAGACAGGCATGAAAGTGACACAGTGTACTGCGTGCACACATACATGTTCACATGCACACACAATCTCTGTCAGCCCGAAAAAACCATTTGTCAGCAGACTGAAGGTTTCCCGAAAGCGCTGACCTCCAAGCAGGAGCTGACCCACTAACACACAGATGTGACACACACACACTAAACCAGCCTCACACACCCACACACGCACGCTCAGTCACGTTCACCTGTCGTCACTGACAATCACTCATAAACTAAAATCACAACGTTCTCGCACTCCGCTGAGCTTGAAATCCGCGAGCTTAGAGCAGAAGACTTGACAGGAAAGAGGAAGGCTTCACAGTTTCATGCTGACTTGCTCTCAAGCAATCAGGAAAATATAAGTCTGTAGTTTACCACTTAGAGAATTATGTCACTATTAAAGGGTTAGCTCTCCCAAATGTACCTCTGGTGGTATCTATGCAGATAGCTTTGGTTTTATTTACTCAGATTTTGAGACTATTTCTAGGAAATTTTAAATGAATCTTTTAGTTAAGTTTTTCCTGAAAATGTCTGCAGACTTCTTTACCTGAAATATATTTGAGATGTCCTGATATTTGATTGTAACAGGCACCTGCCAGTAAATCAGAAACAAGTGAAAGTCGAGTTAAAATAGTGACAGCTTGTGGTGATCTTCTTACTAAATTTCTCTTAGTTGTATTTTTGTGAATCTAAAGTTAACTCAGCGGTGAAGCAACATTGCATACTCTTCCTCCCTCTTATCTAGGCCAGCCAGGCTAACCTGAAATGACTCAATTCCCCAACAGTGACTGCAGCCAGAGCCCGCAGAGGAAGCCCCCTCACCCACCAGAGCCCCCCATGTAGTCACTAAGACATAAAGCATACAAAGCTTTTCGATTTGTGGTCTATTTGGAAAGTTACAGCAATTGAGTTACACACAGTCTCTGTGGGTGGCTGATTTGCTTATCTTTTCAAATGTGTGTGTGTGTGTGTGTGTGTGTGTGTGTGAGTGTGTATGCTGGAGGTGGTTGAGGTTAACATGCAAAGAATTTCCTACAGAATCCTGAGGCCAAGTGTGTATTTTAGGGGAAAATTGTGTCGCTGAAACACCCCTCTCTTTCTCTCTTCACACACACACATGCACACACACACACACACAGACACACACACACACACACACACACACACTTGTCAGCACAAATACCCTCAACACCCACAAATACCTAAATATCTCTTTCACAAATACTCCCCTGATAACACTCTCCCTCTCGCACACTGCTTGTTTGTGTGTGCAGCCTGAGCGCAGGCGGCCTTTTTCTGGGAAAAAACTTTAAAAAATAACAAAGTGAGATTTCGACATTTCCCTCCTTGCGGTCGGAGCCAGGGGCCAATTTAAACTAGCGTGGGCCCCTGGCCGTGTAATGGCTAGTTTCCAACCTTGTCTGGAGACACGTGAACGCTCAGTTTTAGCCAATTCCGTTTAGTCTCTGTGTCTCTGCCTCTTTCATGCAGCATATAATTTAAATGTTTTTGGCTGAACGTAACCGTTTAGGAGTCTGAAGTAAATACAGCTTTAGTTTGTGTATTACTTAAGATGGAGACAGAGAGACAAATCATGCAGAATAACGTTGTTTTTCACTTGAGCTTGGTTCTTGAAATGTGGACCAAACTTTTACTTTTCTTCTGCTTTGTTTTGCTTTTTAAACACAATTACTTTTCTACACTACAGTATCCAACAGAAAAGTGATGCACAGGGAGCTCGAAAGACTTTTCCTTGCAGACTGCAGGATGTATGCGTTGACTCATGACCTCAGAAATACTCAGAAATGACCCACTAACACACAGCTGTGACATCTCTTCATGCACGCACACACCCATGCACATGTGCAGATAGTGTGCATGCTCCATGTATCCTGCAGTGCTATATGCTGTAGCAGTCATTGTAGAAAGTCCACTCTCAACCTGCTTTCATACTGCAGACAGATATTTTGGGAATGATATATTTTGAATGGCTGAGAGAGAGTTTAAGATAACATCCTATTGAGTTAAAGAAGAAGAAGCAGTTCTGAATGGGCTGTTGACAGATGGGTGAAAGTCTCCTGGATGCCCACAGGCTCTTTCTATTAGTGCTCTGTATCACGTAGCAGCCCTCTCTGAGTGACGGTGAGGAATGCTGAATGAGTGATCGAAGGAGGGCAGGAGGGCTAAACGAAAGAGAGAGTGGCAGGTTAGAAAAGAGTGAATCATGAGAGGGAAGTAGAAAGAAGGAAGAGGTAAAAAAAGCTTATATTTGACCGAGATATATCACGAGTTGTGCAATTAACATGTTATCTTTCTTATCTTTAAGTTTTTTGGTCAGACATTTCAGTAAAATAACACTGTTATAGGCCTATTATGGAGTGCTCTGACTTTCTTTGCTAAAAGTCCTGGATTTTTACATTGTTTGACAATACATTTCTATTGGTTGTGTCACAAGAGCTCACATGTCGTGGTTGGGGAGGACATATAGTAACTAGAGAGTGGCATTTCACTCTTTAATTCAGACATACTAGACTACAAACTCAATTTCTCTGTAATTATGGATTTGTGTACTGTTTGAGGCTGCCCTCTCTGGTGATGACCACATGTCCAACAGTATTTTAATAACTATGATTCAGTTGGAACAATAGTTATATGTCAACTTGACATTCCAAACCTCCATTTTCCAACCAAATTTTGCCCAGTTTCCACTGAGACATGTGGACGTTTGACCTGTGAATCAACTGACGGATTGATTTGGTAATTTGCACCATTGATTGCATACTGTTTTCTTTTGATAAACATATACTTACCAAGAGTGCCTGTCAGATGATGTGCTGTTCTTCAGGAATGTCATTTTGCGCTGATAATAGACAGATGCCACAGGGTAGCAACAGTGTCTAAAGGTAAAGATATTTACCTGTAATCAGAAACAGGTTTATTCTCTTGAAGATGATTGGGTGGTTCCACCCTCCCTGAAGCAAATCTCTGAAATGCCTCTGTGTTTTTTGTATATAAAGTCGGATAGTGAAAATGATGTACAGAATCCACGACTCAGCAGCTGTGAGTAATCTACCTGCATGGCTGACTTTAGTAATGTCAGCCATGTTGGAGGCAATGAGGAAGGATCACAGACAGATGAAGACATTTGTGCATTCATATTAGCTTGTTGCGTAAGTGTATGCTAGCGGTCACTGCAGGTTATGGATTGCAGATCTGAGAGTTACCCATAATCCAAGTAAAGTGTGGCCTCGGGGCTTTCATACAGCACTCATTAGCCCATGTGGTATTTGAAGAGAGGTAGTGTAAACACTCAGGAGATAAAACCAGAAGGTTAATGTTGCATTTGCTCTTTGGTAACAGTTGTGAGGGATTAACTGTGCCTGATTGCTAGATTGAAACTACTGCGGAACTCATTAAGTTATGTAACTCTGAAAGTACAGCTCTCATCTCCCGTCATCTGTCAGGTAAAATGTGAACAACTCGTTCAGAGAACTCTATGAACCCGTCAAGAACATCCTCTAAAAGAGGTTGTACTGTACCCTTTTGTCACCGCATTTGGGCAGATAATACATCATTTTGTCCTGTTTGTCTAGTTTGTTTAGTGGTGTTCTGTCACTGCGTGTTTGTTTTAATTGTGACTGCAGATAAAAATGAGCTTTAAGCTACCATACATCATATAATATTTATGTTTAATATTGTACACAGTCCCTTACAAATATAATAAATGGACCATCAGTGGTAGTTTTAGTACACCGCCAGAAACGTTCATATTTGAATCTAAAGGTTGGTCTATTATCAGGCCCTGAAAGTCTTTTTTTCTTCAAACACGTGAAGAAAATCACAGTGCACTGCAATAATTTCAACCTGTTTTTAAGATAAATCAGCTTGTTTCAAGAATTTTGTAGAAATAATTGTCAGTATCCCGAAAGACAGAGCAAAACAGTTTGTTGCTAGAATAGAGAAAGAAAACAGAAAATTCTTGAAACAAGTTGATTTTAGAGGAAACAGGTTAAGTGATCTCATTATCCTTTCACACTTTTTCATTTGTTTTAAGAAAACAAGACTTTTATAACTTAATAATGAGCAGAAGATACTTTGCAGCGTAGCCTGGTCGTGCACTGTTTAGCCAGACAGACTCCTCTTCTAAACACTGAGTCATATAACGCATATGGACACCATACAGACATACGAACAGACAAACATCTGGCCCAACAAACAAACAAACAGGGAGGCCCCAAAGTGTGTTTGTCTCTGCCGTGTTTTCCCATGTGTCACAGAAGCAGAGCGGCGGCAGGAAAAACAACTCATTTCTAAACACAACAGGCGGATTTTAGTGGAAACTTTCCACAAGTTGGGGAGGAAATTACTCCAACATTTCCGAGTTAGCTGACTGTTTGTGTCATAGGATGTCTTATGTGTTTAGTAAAAGTCGTCTGTTAAGTTTAAAAGGTGGTAGTTTCAGTCAAGTAGTGTGATTTGTTTAAGGACAGTTTCCAACTGGGCTGATAATTCCCAAAAAGCACTGTCCGCATGTTTCAAAACTTCAACTGATTGTAGTTGATTTAAGATTCATATTGGAAGCGATTTGCAAAATGTGTAATTCCCCCTATGGCATTTCTGGCTGTGATTTGGGGTATTTGCTTCTAATTATGATGAGGAATATAGTAATATACATAGAAGACATAAAAGGTTGTGCTTTCAGAAAAGCTGCTGTCAAAAACTCCTACACTGGGTTTGTCTATCTTGGTCATTCAGCAAACAAAGCCAATACATGATGTCATATATTATTATCAGGACATTATCCAGGACTGGGAAGAAGGAGTTTGATGTTTTCTTGGTGGGTGTGGAATGCAAATACTCTTGTAGTTGGAAGGTCGACATCACCGCAAACGAATGAACACAGACTTTTCTCAGAATGATAATATGGGACATCACACAACTTTGGACAGCTGTTTGGACGTGATATCACAAAGTTATTTAGGTCATGATTTCACAAAATAAAGCAGGCAGTAGCTGCACACTAGTTTTATTTTCAGTGTTTCAGCACGCCATCATATCCACGTCTAATCAATGTAAAAATGTTCACTAGGCAGTGTGGATATATTGATTTCCATTTGTGTGTGTGTGTGTGTGTTCCACTTAGCAAATATGTGAGTTTACTGTTGTGCCGACGTAGATACTTGGAAACGCTTGCTGAATTACTGCTGAACTTTGGCTGGTTCCCTGAGAAATTCCTTCAGCAAAAGAAGCTCTGCATAAACAGTGACAGAATTACACCTTCATCCAACTGTATAACAATGAAAACGAATGGTCAGCAGCTGCAGCGAAGCGGAGACAAGTCAAATTGTTCATGCTATAACCAGGTGGTGTTTCTCCCCGCAGGTGTGTGAGCTCGTTCGCTTCCTCATCGAGAACTGCAGCAGCGTCCTGGGAGAAGACGTCACCTCGCTGTTCAGAAGCTTCAGCCAGAAGAGCAGCAGCAGTGACCACGGATCAGGTAAGAACTGAGAGTCAGCAGAGCGGATGAAAGAGGAATAAGTATTTGATAGAACTGTTTTAAAAAGATTAAAAAGATTAAAGTCTGTGTTTGGAGTTCAGTTCTCTCACCAGTGAAATGACATGCACAGTCTCCATCCAATCATTTATATCAGCTCAACAGTCACCTTTCTAATTCAGCTGTTATGCAG
>NTHP01000210.1:716704-734500 GCA_003416845.1 Oplegnathus fasciatus
TACAATGTCATGTCTCATTGGATATGTCAGATTGTATATAAAAAGAACAAAACTGCAGTTTTTTAAATGAAATTCTGTAAATCAGATACTTAATGTCGTAATATTGTGACTTTCAAATTAAATGTTTCATCTATTTTGCTCAGATAAGAAGATAATTGTCACTGACCCATGCTGAAAATGTCTGGTTAAGAAGTAAAGGAGAAGCACAAATTAAACAAAACTTAGACAACATTAAGGATTGAACATAGTTCTTAATGAGGATCAGGATCAAGGTCAAAGCCTTAAAGTGTGTGTGTGGCTAAACAACTGCTCCTTAACGTCTTGCATTCTGAAAGGGCTTGTTAACTGTCAATGCTTCAGTGTGTTACACCTCAAAATATTGCCACAAGGTGGTCTGAGACTGACTAGCTCACCGTGCGTGTGTGTTACACATATTAAATGCCTAGGCTCTTTCAGGCCTGTTGATTGGGGTCAGCAGATCGACCTGCAGTCGTTTCAGTGATTGCCAGGGTCACAGGTGCTGATTAACACAGCATTGAATCTCCTCCATTCATAAATACCACTAAGGTTCCTCCTCACGCTATAAATAACCACCAGAGGTCAGGGAGCACACAGCAGGATGGCGCTTTGTCCCCTGTTCTCCTCGTCTCCAGCAGTGAACTGTGGCTTTGTTCATTTAGTTCGGGGGTCAAGATTCTTAGTTTCTCTCAGACTGCTCTCGCTTTTTTGAGCTTTGTAGTGTCTACCAGGAGAGAGCAACAGAATGTGGGAGATGTAACTATGGTTTTTATTGCATTTTCTGTTGTACGTTGTTGTGTAAATAAATTAAGTTTGGTTTGCCTCAAGTTGGATTGCTAATTTTGGTTGCTAGTAGGTGGAAATAACCTAAATTGCAGGATACTTACATGTCTGCAAAAGCTGTATAATTTGAGGACTACTTTACCATTACAGGAAATGTAATGGTAAGGTAAGACTAGCAAGTAAAGTCCTTGTGCATTTTGTTTGCTAAATTATTGTTTTTCTGTGTATTTTTGGATTAAATTCTCTTGATCTTAATTTGACGATTTACCACTTGTCATTACCGCGCTCATAATAATATTCTTTGTCTCCTCTTTCTTTTATTGCTTCGTCTTCTTCCTCACCTATCACCCTCTCTTCTTTCCTTTCCGTCTTTCTCTTCCCAGATGTGTCGTCCTTCCAGATGAACGACTCGTCCTACGACAGTCTGGAGAACGAGCTGAACGACGACCTCGAGTCTCCCTGTCAGGAGCAGCTGCCCCTTCGTGACAAGGACAAGCCGGACAGCCGCAGCCGCGACTCCGTCATCACCCTCAGCGATTGCGACCCTGATCCCGACCCTGAGACCGACCTCCTACTGCAGCTCCCCCCGCTGGCCAGACCCAGGAGGTTCAGCCCTGCAGTTCGACAGCCCCGCACCCGCCAAGTCAATGGCCAGTCACAGGGTCCCAGGAGGCTGAGGAGGAGTTCAGAGCCTGCCTTGGCCCTAGCAAGCACACCGCCCTCTGGCGCAGTGACAGTTTACACCGATAACCACCGCCTACCAGTAAGGAAGGCGAGCTATGATGCTGCCATGGAGGGGGAGGGGGAGGAGGACGAAGTCTTCCTGGAGAAGGGGCTGAATGGGCTGCAGCTGAAGGAGGAGGAAGAGGATGGATGCGAGAAGGGAGGAGCCAAAGCCCAGAATGGTGGGCGGAGGAAGATGAAGCACGCCCCTCCGCCTCCATTGCGACTGGATGCCAGTTGTTCCAGTCTGTCGTCACCTGCAACCTCCCCCACAGGCTCCTCCCTCAGCTCTTTAGACTCTGCCTTCTCACAGTACTCTACTGACTACGCCACCAATGGGGTGATTCCATTGGCTGAGCCTGCTCCTCTCTCCCCTCTCTTTCCTGGACGGCCCCAGCTGTCACCCAGGGACTCCCCTCCTCAGAGGGAAACCCAACCTCATTGGCCACAGGCTAACCAGCCCACTCGGACCAGCCAAACCCCCCCGCAACCTCATGGCCTCCACCCTAACACGTGGCTCAAGAAGGACCGCCGCCTGTCACTAAAGCAGCCTGATAATGGACACACAGAGGAGGCCTTGCCTGTGGTTAATGGGAAAACCCACCCAACCAGTAATGGCTACTCCGTCAGTGCTCAGGAGGCCATGGTGACGAACCGAAACTGCCAACGGAGAGCCAGCAGCCCTCCGTCCTACCAGCAGGCTCTGCTGCAGCTGCAGCGCAGCCGCTCTCCTTTCTACAGGGGGACAGAGAAAC
This sequence comes from Oplegnathus fasciatus, assembly GCA_003416845.1. Classification (NCBI taxonomy): domain Eukaryota; kingdom Metazoa; phylum Chordata; class Actinopteri; order Centrarchiformes; family Oplegnathidae; genus Oplegnathus; species Oplegnathus fasciatus. Next base: position 718,984 of record NTHP01000210.1, read on the forward strand.
CTCTGACGGTCAGAGAGCTGAGGCAGCTCCACGACCAGACCTGCACCTACAGACCCCCGATCCCAGCCTCCCCCAAGCCCAAACCACACACAGGAAGTGAGGTCACACAGAGACTGGCTAGAAATGAGTGCGTGCAGCCCCCACAGGGTGTTTTCTATGGACAGAGTGCCACCACTCTGGTCCTCCAGAGGCAAAAGTCCCACTCGCTTACTCCAGCCATGGAGGGACACAAAGGGATGAGGACCCTTCCCCATCCCCGCCGAGCATCTGAACCTGCCAAGGTCACGGCGAACCCCTCTTCCAGCCTCAGCCTGGACAGACCTCGCACTTCTAAGGGTCAGCCCCAAGATGGCGGCCTGAGAGTGTCAGAGGTGGAGCCCAACCGCAACGAGCCCCGCTTCTGCCTGTCCCCCTCAGCGACCCAGGCTGTAAGGGACTACTTTTCCTCCCAGGGTCAGGAGAATTCAGATGCTTGCCTGAGGAGGAGTCAGGAGGTGGCGCTGGCTATTGTGCAGGGGAAGAGGGAATGGCAGACCAGGCGGTGCAGTGACCCACGAGTGGACGACTTTGACCAGCTTTTTTTTGCAGAAGAGTCATACGTGTAAATAAGAACTTTGTACAGACAAACTGTGTATGGCAGACCGGTTTTTATTTGATATGTTCATTTGCATACAATTGTCTTCATTGGTGATGTGATAATATTCCTCCATATGCTATTTTCCTTCTGGCAGCAGTAGTCAACCCCATACAAAAAGGTGTTGCAGTTTAATGTAATGGTACAGCTAAGATTTAAGATTTTAAAAGGTACAGATGCACTTCCTGCTTCCAAGTTTCACCTCCTTGTGGTAGTAAACTGTATTTATTAATTATGATTGCTCGTCCACCATGAAATTGTGACAGATGTCCAGCAAAGAGTAGATAGAAAAGTTTGAAGTTGCTGGTTATAATCCACAATAGTTACAAAAGAAGTTGAAAAGTGCTTTCATGTATTTGACAGTGACGCTCCTTTGTAGCACTGCAGTCGGGATCCTCAAAAAATTATTAATTGAGTAGTGATGCCCAATTCCATGAATTCATTACAGAGCTGTTGTGAAGAAACTGTTTCATTGGACATCTGGTTACAGAAACAATCATTAAAGCTGCTGTCAAAACAGGTCAGCGTTACAGCTCTTGTGCCAAAATCTGGTTCCTCTGAGAAATATTCTTCTCTGGCAGCGTGTCCTTGTTTTGCCTTTGGAATGCGTTGTTGCTTTTTTAGCGCATGAAGAAAAAATGAAGGAAGAGGAGCTCTTTAGAAATGAAAAAGAAAAGGACAAAGAAGCCTTTATTCATTCTCTAGAAGTTTGTAAAATTAATTTTAGCATTTCCAAAGATAATCCATAAAGACTGGTGGGAAATCAAGACCATGGCACATTTTTCTGTGTCAAATTTCACTAAATCTGCATGAAAATTCAGATGTGACCGTATATATCCTCATGCTCATCGCAATTATCTTGTGCAGAAAGAAACGCACCAAGGTCACGCATTTTTTAGGGGATACAAATGTTGGCACAACAAATGTTTGTTAACGCTGCTCTCTGTAGCAGTAATGACAACAATATGGTCATGACGACTGCTATGACTTCATGCAAATACCATGAACGTGCTTTTAGCTCTATCCACAACACCTGTTATGTTTGCAGGAGTGCCAGAAGAGGAAAGTTTTTGGTCAGATGCCCCCGATTGTACATACGTATTCCTTAAGAAAACAAAACATCTTTTAATGACTATTTTAATGGCGTTTGTACTTTTTATGACCAATTGCATCTGTAAAGTGAAACGTTTTTCCTGAGAGAGTGAAGTGTTTGTCTGTCTGAATCAGTGAATCAATAGGGCCGGTATTTATTCATATGAGCCGAGTTTTCACACACACAGCACACAGTGTTGTCCTCTGTAGCTCTGCTTTATATCTCTGTGACCTGGGAGGGACGGGAGGGGGGAGGAAGAAAGAAACTGTCGATGTGTGTGTGTATGTGTGTGTGTGTTTGTGTGAAAGAAAGTCAGAATGTTGTTGAATATGATGTGATCATTGACAGCGTGTCCTGAGCAGAAATGTGAGAAAACGCGTGCCATTTAGGGAGAAATCTCCTTTATTCTTGCTTTTATAGCACTTCATTATTCTCACAAAGAAACGCTTTCAGCCTCACAAGAATGACAAGGACACAGCCTGTTGTGTGTGTGTGTGTGTGTGTGTGTGTGTGTGTGTGTGTGTGTGTGTGTGTGTGTGTGTGTGTGTGGTGTTGAATGCACCATTGAAAAACAGTTTCTCTAACTGTTGTATGTTCTCTCCATAATAATATGATCTTTTTGTTCCAGTACTGATTTCTTGGGTGACTCTTAACAATTAATGACCTTATTTCACTGTGTATTAATTTGCTGCAAAAGTAAAAGAATACTTACAGATAGAACATTAGCACAATGTAAGAGCAGTTTTCATTATGAGTATTAACACATTTTTATTATGAATTTAACACAGCTTTAACATAGATCCACAGGATCACACACTGGAATAAGGCCATTTTCATGTTAAGTGTTGCCATTTTTAATGGTCTCAAAAAGTACTTTATCCTGTATTATTAATATTATAAATGTTATCTCCCTTACATTGAATTGTGTTCAACGTGTATAGTTCTGCATATTTATGATACAGAAATATATTATTATATATAAATATATTATCTTGTTACTTTGGTATGTTGTGTTGTGTGAGAAAATCAAATGTGTATTTTTGTACATGCCAATTCTGCTGCTGCTGTCTCTATAGAAAGTATATTTGCTACAAAACGCACCATTTGTATATTGTGTACATCTGATGTCCAATGCTCACGAGAACAAAGTATCATTGATTTTAATAAATGTTGCTCTTGTGAAACTAGTTTGCAGATCAAACTGAATTTGTTCTTTAGTGTGGCTACTCAAAGCATGAAAGTAGTCTTTCTGCAGGGCTGGATACAGAAGAAGAGATGTAGTTCAAGCAGAGACACATCAGTGAATTGAACATTTATGGTTATACAGTTAGATTTGCTCTTTGAGGGTGTTCTTAAAGAATCAGCAGCAATGAGGATTTTGTTTGGAGAACTAATTCTCAAAGTCAATAATATGAAAAGCTTCAACACAAGGAGGAGGCTGGGGTGGTGGAAGGAGAGATGAGCATTGGCATTAGTATATCAGCAGATTAATAGCGTTTGCCTCTTCCATGGTGCTTCATGTCAGGTTTCCCTTGAAAAACTGAGCATAACATTACTTCCAGCGGAGCACTGAAGTCATTGCTGCATTAGCTCATTGGCTGCTTCATTCATGCTTCACCATCATTGGCTCATTAATCAGCTGTTTGGCTATTACTGTAGCTGACTAGTAACATCCAGTCATATTTATACATGCATACATCATGGCCATTACAACCTGATTCTTCTCACGCATTCTACCACAATTCAAAAAAGAAGTAGTCACTTAAAACAGGGACTAATTCAATGAATCAATGAACATTTAAATACAAAACATATTGCTACTATTAATCCTGTATATGAAATAATAATATGAAATCAAATATAATTTTCTGGTAAATCCTGGAAAGTCTGGAATGACTAAAATATGGGTCATCGAGGGTGTTGGATACCCTCAGATTCTCTTCTTGACTGCTCAGATGGTACAATTTGTACACCTGAAAAAAACTTTAATAATCATCACCTCACTGAATTATATATATATATATACACACAATATACATACTCTTTGCCTGCTTGTTACAACATTTTGCTGAAACCAATGGTTGCAGAGAAAATTCTTAAACCTGCATTAACTGATCTTTTTGGCCACTTGGGGGCAGCAGAAACAAGTTGTGAACACAACATTGACATATTATTTTATATTTTTCTGGCTGGACAGCTGCAGATTTGGGTGATAATTCCCATGAGCGACCGCTTTCACATTGTCATTTCATACATTGTTATAAAAATATAGATTATCGCTGCTTTAAAGTTTTTTTTATACACATTTCCATGATTTCAGCCATTGTTATGTTTGGAAAATTTGAGATATGTACCAGAATTTAATAATCTAATAAGATTCTTTGACAGCAGTTGGTGAGGCTGAAGAAGTTAGAGGGTTGCACTATTCTTGTTGAGGTTCTTGAAATAATTTATGGAGGAATTCTTGAAGGAACCCTGTGCAGTTCCCCTCTGACTGCAGTCTGAAGCATCCCAGAAAAGTTTGTTTAAGCCCTTTGAGTTATGAGTGCAAACCTGATATGGATATTTACTGCAAGGAAACTTTGAGAGCAAAATTTACTAACACAAGAATCAACTGTGGCTTTGTAATTGTTTCTCTAACCTTAATTTATAGTCTTTTCTGAAAGCCATTAGCACACAGTTCAACAAGAAGCAGAACATCGGCAGTCATGGTTGACTCATGTATTTAGAAAACACATTCTGGGACGTCAAAACCAGCAGAAATATAGACGGAATCATCAAAAGCCTTCAGATTTGTACACTGGTGTATCTTATTCTCCTCATATTTTCCACTAGTACTTGACATTAAGATATACATATTGTTTACTGAGGTGGCTCCACTGGCCTGATGTTCCTCAGGGAGGCAGGTTGCTCAGTAGTTTAGGTGATGTAAACCAAACATAACTTTGTTGCATAATAGGAATGTCGCCCATAAAACCCCAAACTCACAGTTCACAAGTTACAAGACTGTGTTTTGGCGTTTGTGCTCCTTCAGACTGGATGGATTCATTGGAGAATGGCAGGAAGGGTGTGTGTTACAGCAGCTGCAGGCAGGAGTTTTATTTTCCTTTAACTTATCTGTTATTAAAGAGTCATGAGTGAGTTGTCTGCCTCTTGCAGCAATATTTGTCTCTTCCCAGACGACTCAGAGACACCCCAACACCTCCTTTCTCCCTTGAGTTACATGGAGCTCCAACTGACGCAAACAATATATAATTCACCAGAGAAAAGAGTGAGGCATCAAATTGGAGCAGACAAATCTACTGATGATGTAATATATCACCTCTCTACATACTAGAACAAAAAGTCTGCTCTGTCATTTCCTCTTTTTGCTTGAGAATGAGGTGCTTTAGCTTTTGCAGCTGACATGTTGAGGGATCTTGGTTTCTAACATCAACATCTATCACAGCAAAATGAATAGAGGTGAGGAAGGTGAAGGCTCAGAGTGTGAGCTGAAATCTCAGCAGCTGGTAAAGCAATCTGTGGTACTCATTGCCCTTATCAAACTTCTCTAAATATATTTTAGTCAATTTGTGCTCAGAAGCAAGAAATGTTTTCATTGCCAATAGCCCCAATACAAACATGAATACATTTGTCATAATACGGCCAATAACCGATGGGATAAAGAACCTCATAAACCTTTTACTGCCACCACTATGAGGAGTTAGACTAGTCAAAAACAACTGGAACTTATTATGTATGTGCAGAATGCAGGGAGTCTGGTAAGATAGCCGGAAACATCTGATTTCAGCCAAAAGTCTTATTTTGTATTGAGGATGTTAAATATCTTGGGTCACCTTCCATTTTCTCTAATAAATTACTTTAGTATCAATTTTGTACTTCGTTACATTTCACGTCGCATCTGTTACAGAGTAAAAACAAAAGTCACATGAAACAGTCACGATGAGCCGTGTGAGAAAGGGACGAAAGAAAAGAAGCTAAATCAGCAGCTGCAGCACAGAAGAAGCTGCTGGTGTTTCTGGCATTATTGCATTTCGGCATAGCTGGGGCATTGATTTAATGCACCACCCGGCGAGCACGCTAAGTGACCCAGATCAAACCCACCCATGATGTTGCATGACCAACAGGTGCATGCTGGGTCTGGCGAAATGCTAAAACGCTCATGGTGGATCCTCCAGCTGTGACTTCAACGTTTGCGTAGAAACTTTTACCTTCAGTGAGGTGTGTTAGACCTTTCTGCTGGTTTTGATCATCCCCAACTGCAGAGCCTTATTCAGCTCAAAACCTTTTAATTGAACAAAGTGGACTGGTTATAATGGGCCAGAGAGGCTGAGTGACCCAGAGTGGACTGGTTGTTTTCTGCTTTCAGAATGAACAAGCATGAATGAAGAATGAAGTCCAGACAGGTGAGTGCAACAACAAACTCAATGTGGCTGTAACTCACTGCACAGAGGAGGACCAATCACTACTTTGCCTAGAAATGTAGTGTGTGGTGTGCACAAACTGTTGCTGTAATATGTGTGTTTGTGGCTGTAGCTGCTGTAAAGTTTACGCCATCCAAACATCTCTGTTGTCTGTCTTGGTGATGCTTGATTCTGCTGTTAAAGTGGCAGGTTGCTTGTTGCACTCGCCGTGGTGTCCATAGCTCTTTTTATCATGTCATTTTTGTGCAATTGTCTGAGTCTTGTCCTCTTGTCTGGTTAATTCTTGTAAGGCCACACTGAGGATGACGGTCATATATTTATAATTGATAATCAGTTGTATGCACAGACAGGCTGCAAATGTTCTTCTATAGAAAAGGAATTTATTATTGTGTAAACATTGACATGTTGATGCACTTTAAAAATATAACCCAGTAATGTTATTCAGAGTAACCTACTTTTTACTTTTACTTTTACTCCAGAAAAAATAATTTAAAGTAACAGTACTTTTACTTGAATAAAAAATTCCAGCACTCTTTCCATTCCTGCATGTGGGTCTCTTCAGCTGTAGAGCTGATAGTAGTCTGGCTGGACTGTGTAAGCTCAAGGTTTGGTCGTGAATAGACCAAGAACAAAACCATCACTTGTGTACTTGGGGGAGCTAACGGGGTCTGAAGGTGTCCAGATACGTGAGAAACTCCATTCAAGTTCACCACCTGAAACAAACCATAAAAACATTTTCACGTACTGATGTATGTGTCTCAGATCTAACAATCTGTGTGTGCCTGAAGTCACAGAAAAGCCAGCAGACATGTTGGAGTTCAAGGCATTTAACAACCAGCTGTAAAACAGGATTGATGCAGCCGGCATGAGAAAACACCAGGAAACCTTTGAAAGGAACAAACTGTACTAGAAATGTCAAGACATCTCGTGAAATATTTTCGGCTGACAGTCAGTGATGGTAGAGTTGATGCTCCCTGTGTCCTCTGGGACCTGGAAGATGATGTAAGCAGGGAGGGGTCTTTTCTATTCACAGTGGCTGCTGGTATTTATGGCTCAAGATACCTGGCTGGTGGTTTACCTGCAGGGTAGAAAATGAACAAGAACATTGGCAGGAGTCTGGTGTTGATTTGCTCCCTTGGTTACATTTTCCCTATAGATGGGTTCGCGATGTGATACGTAATAATCGTTTATAAGCCTATATCTCAACTTGATTTGTGGAGCCCAAAACTATCAAACTAAAAACAAGCTTTATGGTCATAAATAAAAATAAAAGAAGTGAACTCTAGAAAGCCCTTCATATGTAATTTATGACTTCGATAGAGAGAAAATACAACGTAAAAGCAAGTAATAAAATAATCATTGTATGGTATGCAGGTATGCACAGCCTGTCCACGCCTAGTGTTGAGCCGTGTGTGGAGCCAATCAGCTTCCGAATCCTTCAACTTCACACTGATCCACAGAGACAATTCACATCTGCAGCAGCTGTGGGATCACATGCAGCTGCATCAGCGTGGTTTCTTCTCTGGTTCCCATTCTGCGCTGGTCCAGCAGAAAGCAGAGCAAATCACACCAGGGTGATGGGTTCAATTCCCGCTGGGGCAACTCAAACCAAAGACAACTGCACTGTACATGAATACCATGTGCTTTTGATAAACTGTGAGATACAAACATTCCCATGTCTCTCATTATGTGCTGAGTTTGTAGAGTAGGTCAGCAGCTGAACCTTCAACCTCACAATGATCCACAATGCACCTCTAGCAGCGGCATCTGGAGCAGCCTACTTTGTGCTCTTTACTACTTCTACAGTAAAATCGTATGTTTTGAGCATCAAACTGTCTCCGCTTGTACGTTTTAAAGGTATGAAAAGTTTGTAGCTTGCTCCTTTGCAGAAGAGAGCTGGTTCAGATTCACAACCGAAACGAAGAAATTCCAAAGCAAAAACCTGGCCACAGAAACGTGTTAAATTACTGCTGCTGCATAATCAACTTCACAATTAGCTGTTTGCGTTTGCTTATCACCCCAGCGACAGAGTTTGCATTCGTCATATCATGTTGAAACAAGCTGGGGCCGTGCTGTGGCCTTTCTGTTTGGAGTATGTTGTCCTCATGTCTTTGTGGGTTTTCTGCATGCGTTAAAGGACGGATGGATGGATGTTGAGACTAACCTGACTACGGCTGCCTTCCTCAACAAAGGAGCAAGTTTCAAAACTTTTAGGAGCCACCATTCAAGCCTCTACGCAGTGTTTGATACTCAAAACATAGGTTTCTGGTGGAGTATGTCTTTATGTTTGTTTTCATGTTGGCCTTTTTCTGTCTGGAGGCTTGTTGCTGGCTTTACAGGTGCAGTTCACACTCTCAGACCCTCAGCTGCCCTCTTGGCAACAGAAAAGTTTGCTTTTGTTTTCAGAAGGATGATAAGGGAGTTTTTAGGGCAGCTTGGCTTCTCGGTCAGATTCCTCTGCCAGCTCGTAGCTCTCTGTGCAATGAGGTCACGCCTGATATGATCTATCCCACTCATGAATTTCAGTCAAAACAGCAATTAGTCGTGTTTTCCTCCCTACGCTATACTGTTGACCCACTCTGAAAAGCATGTAACTCCCTGCGCAGGAACCCTGGTGATATTCCCACATATTGTTTTTCAGTTATGTTGCAATGAAAAGCAGGCTAGAGTAAACTCCCCCTTTAAGTCCCACGGGACCCTGCATCTGATGTCGATTAAGTTTGTATGTGCGAAATATCCCAAAATAATGGCACTGACAGAGGAATATCGCCGTGCCAACTTGTATCCTATTTTACAATCAGATCCCATGTGATGGAAGTAGCTGCTGTAAGAGAACCAAACATATTATAGCATTGTTTCTTCCAAGCTGGAACCCACAAAATATGATTGTGTGGTGGTTTGTGGGACTCTAGAGGTACAGAGCCATTTGAAGAAAAACATGTCAGTTTTTTGTTTGACATTTTTACATCTAAATACCACAAATTGCAGGCACAGCTCAGAAGAATTTAAGACCTCCAGCAAAGTTCAGTTGCATAACAGGAGAGAAGATTTATGTGTTAGGACACAGAGGACTGAAGGAAATGTGACATAGAGAGACGAAGACACCTGTTAGAGAGACAGTGAAGAAACATTGTGTGTGTTTGTGAGCATATCAGGTGTGTATGTATTTGTATGCATGCTTACATTATACATACGTGTGCTTTGTGTTCTGTCTGTGTACATGAAAATGTGTATTCTCGCGCATTTCCGTGCATGCTGATTTTGGTGTGTGTGAGTGTGTGTGAGTGTGTGTGTATGTGAATTTGTGTCTGTGTGTGGACTCCATGTTCCCTTCAGTGTGCATTCACATGGGCAAAAAACATGAAAAGCCAGACTAAACTGGCAAAAAGATGTGCAGTCACAGTTTGTGTGGTTACTCAGTGGTGCTGTGGGGCGGTTAGGGTAAGGGTCGTATAAAAAGTGACGTCAATACCCCTTATAGGTGACTGGTGGATGTGACTGGTGATTATCAGAGTCAACCGATGCTGATTAGCTGACAGTTTGCATGACTTCATTGCTCTGCCAGAACTAATGTAACGCTTCATTAAGAGTGAGTCCAGAAAATCAGAGGCAACTGGCGATTAATGCATATTCAAGTAGGAGAAACAATTACAACTCTCCAAAACAGTGGCTGAACAAACTGTGCACACTTCCTGGGGTAGCTGCAGCTTCCCATTTCATGCAGTCAGTGTTAGTCTTTCTTAACCCTTGTTTGTGCATGCTGCTTTGCTGCTGTTAGCTAGTGAGGTTGACTGCATCAGATTTGACTTGTAGAAAAGTAAAGTATGAAAAAGCCATCACCAAAGTCTGGTGTTTGTTCCCCTCAGAGCTGGCCTGTGCTTAAACTGCACACACCCGTGTCGCTGTGAGCCACCTTGGATAAAAGCTTCCAACATTAGATGGAGTCTGTGGCTTGAACTGACCCTGCAGACTTTTCCTCTCATCTACAAAGGCTGGATTCCTGCCTACAGCTCCCTTTTGAACAATTATTCCCCATCCTCTCTGTACAGCTTACACACCCAAACACACACCCGTGCGTGCGCAGATATTACGCACATTTCTCAAGCGCGGAAACAGTGACACGCTCGCAAACAAATATTTAAGCACCCACATTTAGTAGATCTCTGCCTCAAACAACTTATCAAATCATTATATTAACAGGCAGATATGCACACACAGGGACACACCCACATTCACACTTCAGTCTCTTATCTGCAACATGGGGAAACCTCAGGATTTCTTCCCTGCTGTTTTCCACATGCTGGCGTGTATGCTTTTGTATTTGTGTCCCTTTCATGTGTGTGCCGGTGAAGGTGGGTGGGAGGGCACATGAGTCTGACCTTAGCTGGCATTAAAAGAAACGGATTAGGCCAAACTTTCATCTACCCCTTTGTTATCACCACCAACGCTCTTCTGGATGTTCCCCGTGAAATAAATGCCAAAATGCTTTGAAGATCCTTTTTTTCCAATGTAACAGGGGAACCCCAGAATATTCTCTGGGGAATCCCTTCATACGGGGATCTTGAATGTTAAGGATACTAAGTGTTAAGGCCCTCTTTTGCAGATCAAGATGTGGAGCGCAGTGCCTGTCTGTCTGTATTTTGATGGATGTAAAGTGAGAGGCACACAATGGGGTTCTTCAAACTGAAAAATAGAAAAAAAACTTACGTTGTCATCTGTGCTACTTGCAGTGTTTCTGTATTTGGTTGTGTTTTCTGTATTTGCAGAATTTTTATGTATTTGGTTGTGTTCTTTAGGATGCACTTTGTTGCAGATTGCGACAGACAGTGAAACATGGAAGGAAGCATGAGAGCAAGCATGAAAATGGCAGGCAAGGTGGGGGTGCTGCAATGACCTATGAGTAAAACTGAAGACATCAAGAACCACTGATACCCCCCTGCCCAACATCAAGGCTTCAAAAGCACATAGCTCTCCCCCATCAACACCTACTGTACACCCCGTGTCTCTCTCTGATGATTAACACGTATGTGACTCATGTCACAAAGGAATAAAGTGTTCTTGTTTGTTCCCATTTATAGATCACTGCCTGTGATGGCCATCTTGCCATTTTGATCCTGTGGCCATTTTGGTCATTATGCAACAGGCTGCAGACTATTTCTTCTTTTAAAAGGCACTGCATATGACATTTTACCATCCATAGATCTGTTAACAAGTGGCAGTTTTACAGTGTAAACTTCTGCGGCGGATTTGTTGGGAAATCTCCTGTTTCTGTATACGCCACTGGTTTTGACTGTCATGTGTGTGTGGATATTTGAATGCTTACAAGTGTGTGCAAGCAACATCTGCTGAGGTTACCAAGGACATAGCAGGATTTCGTTTCTACAGTGCTCCAGGTACATTTTTCTGTCAGAAATAGATGCTAAACTGCTGGTCAGGTTGGTCGTAATGCCTGATGTAACTCATTTTTGGACATTCCAAAGCAACAGAGAGAGTCAGTCGGTCACTGCCCTGTTCACTCAGTGTATAATTTACACCACAAAAACCATCCGTCTCACTTATTACCCCTTATTATCAACTGAACCTTTTGATGTGACACAGACATGTTCCTGCACACACACACACACACACACACACACACAATGTTATATAACGTGCCAAAACCCCAACGACCCAACCGTAACCTCTTTTACAGTGAAACCACTGAACACATGATGTCACACTTGAGGGTGAGAAAGAGTTTGCATTAACAGCAAACAGCATCAATAGCAAATTAAAACTGGTGCAGATCAGAAAACAGGGAGACGTCTTGCTAGAATATAATATAATATGATCATATATAGCACATATGTACTTTTAAAATAGGGAAAATTAAGAATAATATAAGCATGTATGTAATGAAACTCCACAATGGCCACAATTTGAGAATTTAAGCTTAATAGGAATGGATGGATGCATCAACTCAAAAGCTTTGTATTTGCATGTTGACTACAATAACAGGTTTGTGTGTCCAAGGGATGTGATTCAATAGCATGATCTCAGAAGAAGAATTTGGCAGGCATGTGAGGTATAGTTGAAACCGTGGCTGTCCGTTAGAGTAGAGTGTGTGTGTGCTTTCCTTCTTATTACGTCGTCATGGTTGGCCATTACATTCATGACCTCCAACCCCCTTACATAAGCTTCCTTGTTTACTACACTCAGGCCTTTTTACAGTTCCCTAGCATGGGCATCCAGAACTTTTGATATGGCCAAAATATAAGTGTGCGTTTTGTGCTGCTTCCCAAGAAGTGACTCAGAGCTGGTGATACAGCACACCGTCTGGAAGCAATATTGGGGGTCTACGTTTTTTGTGCAAAAGTGTACAGCTATTTGAGTTTTAGAATGTCACCTATAGTCATGAGCTCTGGGTATTGACCAAAAGAATGAGATTGCACATGAAATTATATAAGAATCTGAATCCTTGGATGCCTCCTTCTGAAGGAAATCCGGCCGGGAGGAGACCAGAGGGCAGACCAAGAATAGGGATAATACTTGATGTGATAGAGTTGTGACAAAACCTTTTAAAAAGGGACTGGAGGAAAGAATATGGCATAAATGTCTATTTATTTACAAAGAAAATCAAAATCAAGAAACTGAAAAATGCTTTAGTGTATTGTATTAATTGCTGATTGGATTTTATCAGATTTTGTTATTTTATAGCATCCTATTGGGGATTTAGAAGCCAGGGTCTATAATCCATCCAAATCCCCCTTTTCTCTCCATATTTTCTCCTGTTCTCAATCAGACCTCCTCATCCTTCTGTTCACTGCAACACGACAGTCACTTTCATAACTTTCACCCTGCATGTAAAAATATCCCTCCTGAACTTTGCTACATTCTTAACCTCTTCCTCTAGAATCACACTCACGAAAGTGAGTAAGATTTCTTGCCTGTTTTTCATCGCCTGAATTTGTCACCATGACCCTCTGCCAGGATTTTATTTGACAATCGGACCAATCAGGCACCTTGTCATAGCCTAAAGGGTGCTTTGGATACAGTATAAATGCCATATGTTATGTAATTAGTGATGTAATCCATTGGACTGCCCCAATTCAGTAGAACATTATTTTCATAGATGAAAAAGAAAACACAGTGCACGCCTCCGCCAAGGCCTTAAGGTTCCCTCACTGGTTGTTATAGTCAACATTGTAGATGACATCATGGTTACATAACACTAGTCAGAGTGTGGTTTGATGGCAACAAAGGGAGAAAGGTGATTGGGTCACCAACATCTTCAGGTTTGTTGGGACTGTGAATAAGTAAGAAATGTAAATATGCCGTTCACTTCAACCCATTCATTTCAATGGAGGTTTGGTAATGGATGCATATGGAAAAAAGTCTGTCTGGGTCTCAGGGCATCATGTGATCTGTAGTTCAGACTGTGGCCATACAACCAAGAGCCGTTCTTGGGAGCTGATCAATAGACAATTATATATTCATTTATATTTGTTTATGGTTTCTCAACCATGTACTAACATCTGAAAACAAGCAAATGTTACAAATTCAAAGTGTACTTATTGCATTTTTTTTTTAACCTTGCAAACTATTTCCATTTATGATGGAGCAACCACAGCAGTAGTTTACCGCAGAAACTGGAGCGTCCGATACAGTGGGAAATAGTCTACACCTTTCTGGCAGCATAAGATGACAAAATGTGAATGGACACGTGACGCTTGTTAAGAAAATATACTTAATATACTTACTTATACTTTTCGTCTTCTTTGTAACTCCAAGGGCTGTTACATTTTTACATAGGCCATATAATTAATAAAACATATTTTTTATGTTCTTGAACCGTAAATTCTTGCTGTGTTCTTTAGAATGTTTTAGAGAACTATAACAGAATAAAAGAGGGAAAGAGGAAACAGGGTAGGCCAAGAAACACCTGGAGACGTTCCACGCTTCAAGACTTGGAGACAATCGAAGTAAGCTGGTAGGAAGCAAAGGCCCAGGCCCAGAAGAGAGTGAGATGGCGAGCTCTAGTGGGTCCCCTATGCCCCTAAATGGGGTAAAGACGCTTAAGTCAAGTAAGTCATAGCAGAATAAAGTAAGATAGTGATGTAGCAGCTAACAGAATGATCCTGACTATGTAACACTTGTTACTCTTAGCACTAACTGTTAGTTAGATATTTACTACATAATAAGTACCTTTGGGACCTGGGTAAAGTAAAAGCACAGTGTACACATAAAGCTGTGGTGGAATAAAAGCTGGATATATTTGTTTCCTCTTAATGTTATGTTTATGTGGTGAAACAGATAAATAGAACAAGCATAGCTGTTTGGATGTAAAAAGTAAAAGTGAAAAAAGAGAGACTGAAGAATTTTGTTTTGGTTTCAGAACATTAGCATAAATCAGTTTGATGTGACACAGAATTAACATATCTGTTAATTAATTAATTAACCTTTGGCCCATTTATGTACAGACTTTATTATATTTGAACAATAGTTACCACATTATCAGATCACTTCAACCACAGTAACGGGAACAATTTCAGTTTTCATCAGCTCAGTAAATCCCTCAGAGGGATTTGATTTACAAATACCCTCAAATCTGATTAATATAATCATTGTAAGTGGCCCTAAGAGGCTTTGGCCCAATTCGCTTCATATCTGACTAACTGAACAATAAGAGAAGGAAAACCAATATTCAGGCTTGTCTCCATCAATGATGGGAGTATAATCTACCATGCTGACCCACTTTCTGCTTTTCTATTGGCTCACAGCCCAGCAGTTGTCAGGGGAGACAGAGTTCACCAGCTGTCATTCACCAGCCTGTTTGCTGGGATGCAATTCAGATTATCAGCATGCTTATCCCCCTGTACGTGTATGTGTATGTGTGTGTGTGTGTGTGTGGGTGTGTGTGTGTGCAGGTTCATAGGTTAGGTCCAACCTGTCCAGCCCATTATCAGTGTTCCATCTGGTTGTACATATCCTGTTTTATTACCAGAGACAGTTTGTCTAAAATGTCTAAGAAAGTATCTTAAGAATACTGATGCTTAAAAATGATTAAAAAAAATTGATTTATAAGACAAAAGAAGGATCCTTGTATAAAGAAGCTAAAAGTCACACAAAAGTCTAAGAACCCTTTTCAACCAAAAAGTGACCATTGGCAACAGTCAGCTATGCAAACTCTGTCCTAATAAATCCTGATCCATCATAAAATGCTACCTCCAAAGCGCCTTTTTTTTTTTACACCTGAGACTATCAGACAGGAAGGCAAGGCAAGGCAAGTTTATTTACATAGAACATTTCATACACAGAGGCAACTCAAGGTGCTTTACATAAAGGAGTTTAAAAAGACAAAGGTAAGAGGAATAAAAGAGCATAAAA
>NTHP01000210.1:734979-745448 GCA_003416845.1 Oplegnathus fasciatus
GTGTGTGTGTGTGCAGGTTCATAGGTTAGGTCCAACCTGTCCAGCCCATTATCAGTGTTCCATCTGGTTGTACACATCCTGTTTTATTACCAGAGACAGTTTGTCTAAAATGTCTAAGAAAGTCTCTTAAGAATACTGATGCTTAAAAATGATTAAAAATTGATTTATAAGACAAAAGAAGGATCCTTGTATAAACAAAAAGTCTAAGAACCCTTTTCAACCAAAAAGTGACCATTAGCGACAGTCAGCTATGCAAACTCTGTCCTAATAAATCCTGATCCATCATAAAATGCTACCTCCAAAGCACCTTTTTTTTTTACACCTGAGATTATCAGACAGGAAGGCAAGGCAAGTTTATTTACATAGAACATTTCATACACAGAGGCAACTCAAGGTGCTTTACATAAAGGAGTTTAAAAAGACAAAGGTAAGAGGAATAAAAGAGCATAAAACTTCTTTTTAACATAAAGAAGTTTAAAAAGACACAGGTAAGACAGAGAGTGCAGTTTAAAAGGCAGTAATGAACATAAAAGTCTTTAGCCTGTTTTTAAAAGTAGTTACAGTTGATGCAAATCTGAGCTCTTCTGGCGGTTTGTTCCAGCAGTGCATGGTATGATAACTAAATGCAGCTTCACCATGTTTTGTTCTGACTCTGGGAAGAGTTAGCTGACCTGTTCCAGATGACCTAAGAGGCCTAGGGGGTTCATATGGAAGAAGTAGGCCAGAAATGTATTTAGGCCATGAAATGATTTACAGACAACCAGCAGAAACGTAAAGTCTAAATTTCTGTAACTGACTGGTGGCCAGTGCAGAGACCTGAGAATTGGTGTAATGTGTTCAGCTTTCTTAGTCTTTGTGAGAATTCTAGCAGTGACATTCTGAATAAGCTGAAACTGCCTTAGAGAGACCTTATTGTCTGTTTCATCCAAGTAATTATTCGGACAATGCATTGAAGCAGCAAGTCTATTGGAGTGTAGTCAGTTGGTGAAAGTGATATATAAAGCTGAGTATCATCTGCATAATTATGATAAGCAATGTTGTTGTTTTGTATGATTCTGCCTAAAGGGAGCATGTAGAGTTTAAAAAGCAGAGGTCCGAGGATGGAGCCTTGAGGAACTCCACATGTCATACTAGATCGCTCAGATACGTAGTTGCCAATGGAAACAAAGTATTCCCTGTCTTGTAGGTTGGACTTGAACCAATTCTAGGACCTTGCCAGACAGGCCAGACCAGTTTTTTAGTCTGTTGATCTATTGCATGATCGACTGTCTCGAACACAGCACTGAGATCAAGAAACACTAGAATTGACAGTGTCAGTGAGTCAGTGTTTGATCGGATGTCATTTAGAGTTTTAATAAGAGCAGTCTGTGATGGGGTCGAAATCCAGGCTGGAAGTCATCTAGAAAACCATTTAACCATGTTTCCATTATTTTACTTATAAATATCAGATTTGTAGATTTGTTTGTAAATAGGTCTGTAGTTGCTAATTACAGAAGCTTCTAGGCTGGGCTTTTTTAGAAGAGGCCTAATAACAGCAGTTTTCAGTGCCTTAGGGAAGACACCTGATAGGTGGGAAATGTTAAATATTTTCAGTATATCTGCCGCCAAGCAGTTAAAAACATTTTTAAAAAAGCTTGTGGGCAGAGCATCAAGGCAGTGTGTTGATGGCTTTAGATGCTGCACTGTTTCTTCAAGAGTTTTGTAGTCAATGACATTAAACTGTGCTATGATTGTCAAATTACTTTTAAGTGAGAGCAGGGGTGACAGCATAATTTTATTTGACATGGAAGTAGGTTTTTCTAATGCTTTGAAGTTTATAACTAAATAAGGAAGCAAACACATTGCATTTATCAGTGGAAAGAAGATCGGGGGGATTGGTGGCAGAGGGTTAGTCAGCCTCTCAACTGTGGAAAATAGTCAAAAGTGTTTATGTTTTTGTTGATGATGTCTGAGAAAAAGGACTGTTTAGCACGTCTCAATTGTAGATGTCACGGTAAATCTGGAGTACAGTTTTTCACCATTCACACTCAGCTTTTCGGCACTCCTGTTTCTGGACAGCTGCAACATTCCTCCATGGTTCTTTTTGTTTGCCAGAAATTGTTTTATTCCCGTATGGATCCATGGCAATTTTAGAGTTGAAATTATATACGAGATCATCAACAGAGTTTGAGGAGTGAGTTGGCAACAAAGAGATGGTGTCCATAAGCAACGCACTAGAATTCTCATTGATATACCGTTTTTTGACAGTTTCTGATCTAACATGGATGTCAGGGGTAATGTCATCTCAAAAAAGATGCAAAGATAATCAGTGCAAAGCCACCCGAACCACCTAAAGCCATGATAAACGATGACTAAAAGCCCCTAGTGACAAGTAAGTCTAATGTATGCCCCTGGTGGGCCCCAGAGACATGTTGAGACAGTCCAAAGGTGTCAAATATGTTGTTAAAGTCTCTGGCATTGTTGTCATTTGGATTATCAATGTGAATGTTGAAATACCCTGATAGAGAAAGACATTCATTTTCCATGGTCATTATAGACAATAGCTCAGCAAATTCATCAAAGGAATGGGATAAATGTTTCACGAACACCGTCAAGTTCAGTCCTTCACAAATATGTCATGTTTTTTTATGTTTATTTGAGGTGGCCTACATTGGCAGTTAGTCTAATCTAGAGCTGCGGGAATGTAGGGTTGTGTCATAAAGTGAAATATCATTTGAAACACGGACAAATGAACAGTGAATGCAGTATGCTGTCACAAGAACAACAACTAGTCAGGGATCTCAGCAGGTGTTGAAAAAAATTCAATGTTTGACAGGCTTGGAATCAAAACCAACTAAACTCTTGCTTTTGGTTGCTTGGCTCTGCACCAATTGGAAAGCAAGAATGAAGTAGGAGAAACGTGCGTAGACAGAGGTCATCCAGAAACCAAGCCACCCACCTCCTTGGCCAGAGCACTCCCTGTTTGGTCTGAAAACCCAACATTCCTCACACAACTTCCTCCCTTCGTCAGACAAAACGAGACAAGTCCTCTCTGAATGTGGTGATGGTCAGAAAAGAAACAGTTTTGGAAAAAGATGGATAGTAGAGTGAGAGGGACATTTAAATTCCACCAGCCATTTCTCTTCATTCAGCTTTATTTGGCCAAATCTGCATCGCAAAAAGTGTCATAACTGGCTTTGTTTTGACCGATATGATTTAAAGCTGCTGGCATCAAATGTCTTCTAGTATCCATTATTCTATCATAATCTCGCCAAAATATATGATTATTCAAAGTTAGTATTCATTTTTCTCCAGAAAAACAACCGTTTACATCACAGGAAGTCATTAGATTCAGTGTTAATATAAACTTTTTGCTAAAGGCAGCTTTAAGGCATGGCGAGGATGTTTAAGTGCAGATTTTACATACTGCCTCTGCCTACAGGATGTCCACACAGACACCAAACAGTAGCAGACAGCCAGGTAAACATCTTAATCACGAGAGGAACAGAGGAATGTAAATGTGTGCACAGAAAAGGAGGATAACCTAGTTATATTTCCAGTTCTTGGGGCTTGGGAAAGATTTGAACATCTGTGCAGTGTGACTGATTGCAGATATTTCCTCGATTAGTGAGAGCATTCAGCCAAGGCATCACCTGGCAGGTTGTGCGCGGACATGCAAGAGCCAATCAGTATCAGACGTCATTTGCAAAGACAAGTCACCGTTCCAGGGAAGCAAATATCCTTGGCCTGCGGCTAGAATTTAACTCCCCAAAGCTCAGTTTTTTGTCCAGTTCACGTGTTTCTGTGAGGAGCCAGATGAGGCCCTCTGACGGCATCGCTCCCAGTTTAACATCTGCCATGTTGGATCTGACAGAGGCACATGCTGTATGTATCACCTCCTGCTGCTCCCATGTGACATAAAATTGGATGCTGTGATACAAAACGGAAAAATGAGACAAGATGACTCAAGGAAAAATGGCAAATTCAGCATTCCATGAAAAGAGGTAGAGAATATAAATATTCTGAATTAATAGTGCCACCTGTTTTCTCAAGGGGAGAAAAGCAGAAGAGTTGAGGAATGTTTTAGTACAAATTGATGAGAAAAAGGAGGGATCTAGAAGAAAAAGGGAGAAAACCAGATGGAAAGGAAGACACAGAGTGAAAGTGCTGTCAAGTTCAAGCGCTCTCGTCTTTGTTAAAGGCATCAAAGGACTGAGTCCTGACAGGGTTGAGAAGAGGTCGTCCTGTGAGAGGAGGCTGTCAACAAGGTCAAAGGTTAAAGTTCGAACTTTGGTGGTACAAGACAGAGAGGGAACCTAAACTTTTACTTTCATTCAAGTAAAAGTAGAATTCACTGTGGACATTTAGCCTCTCTTCATTCAACTGAACTTCAGGGGAAGATTCAATTCCAAACGTGTATATATCATGTTTTTGGAAATGGACTCCTCAGTTCTAAAGCTTTTAGTGATGCAGCGATGGCAGAAGACAAAGAAAAACAGGAACAATAGAGTAAATGTTTTATTTAACAGGCCTGGTCGTGCACCTGTTTAGCCTAAGTGGTGAGATTGGAGCCAGAGAAGGAATCAGTGGATCTGAGAGCGAGTGAATTTCTTGCTCTAGCAGCTGAACAAATGTAGTTTTTGGCTGACAGAACCACAGTAACTGGTTTACAAGCTTCCAACATTAATTGTTTCATTTCAGTTTTCATTTAAATATGTACAAGCAGGTGTACACACAATATGAGCAAGAGAGCAGGTGTGTGCGTAGACCAGAGACTCACACACTTGGCAGCATATAGAAAAAATGCAAACACAGTATAGACAGTGAAAACACAAAGGTCTGCAGGGTCTGTACGGTTGCCAAGTCAAATCTAGAAATGACATTTAAATAACAAACCCTCTTGTCAAAAGCGTGGCCAAAGAAGCAATAGTGGGGTTGCCTGGAGAGCAATAAAAGGTCAGCGATAGAAAAGCATTAGTCTCAGCATACTGCATGGGGTCTGTTTGTTCCTGACAGGTTTGGAGAAGCTCTGATTTTACCTCCTGCTCAGGTCTCCTGGAGAAGCCTGAGGAATAAACTCCAGCCAGGAAACATCAGACATGGATGGCTTTTGACATTTTTTCCTAAATGCGACCTGTACAGCGTGTGGAGATGTTTACTTCATTTGCTTGTGTCTAATATGTGTCTGTTTGCTTGTGTTTTCCATAATGTTGGGGGACTCACAAGAGACATATCAAAAGAAAGTTTCAGGCTTTTATCTAGATTTAGCTTTCAGCCTCACTTTTTGGTGTCATCAAATTACTGTGACAATGACTGAATTTTTTAAAACACATTTTGGGACGAAAATCAAATTCTTTTAAGGGTATCTGTGCGTGAGTAGTTTAGGAAAATATAAACCAAATATGATGGTCGGAAGATGATCCGACCAGACTTGGTCA
The DNA here is from genome assembly GCA_003416845.1 of Oplegnathus fasciatus. Lineage (NCBI taxonomy): Eukaryota > Metazoa > Chordata > Actinopteri > Centrarchiformes > Oplegnathidae > Oplegnathus > Oplegnathus fasciatus. Next base: position 740,397 of record NTHP01000210.1, read on the forward strand.
ATCTCACCTTCTTTTACAAATATTTACACCGTGATACCATTTTTAAACAATTCCAAACAAAACTGTGTTTACGTCTGCAGTCACGTTTCTAATGGAGTTTACTGGCAGTCTCATATCCACAGTATCTTTTGTGTTTACCAGAGTGGAATATCATCTTTTAAGCTGTGTACATCCACACTGTTTACATCTCCATAGTGTCAGCATGAGTATCCCTGTTCACATTAATTAACAAAACATTTTCAGTCTCCACACAAGGAGCTAAAAATGTAGTTAAAACATACTAATCGCCCCGCTTTAAAACAGCTGCTCTGTTTTTTAAGTGACATAGATGCTATATTGACTTGTTCAGAGCAGGATGGTACTCTGCTTGTATCTAATGTGCCTAAAGACAAACACACTCTCACAGGGCAAGTGAGTTCAAACTAAGTGCTGACTTTGACTTTGGAGGGAGACAACGTCCTCTCTCTCTCTGTGTCTCTCTCTCTCTCTCTGCCTGAAGATTCCCAGGAAAGAAGATGCTATCATCCCAATACCAAAATAGGTCAGAGCTGCAGGACAGTGAGGGAGAGTGGAGGGTGAGGACGCAACAAGCAGACGACCTTGGTAACATCAACAGTTATGTTTTTCAAGGCCAATACTGATATTTTAAAAACTGAATTTACCGGCAGCTAAGTGTATGTTTAAAACATATTTTGTTTGCAAATTTAAAAATTCAGTGTTTGTGAAACAGCCTTTTGACCATCATGCGTCTAGGAACACAGCTGAGAAGTAGTCAGATCAGATAGACAAACTTATTTGGATGATGAGAAAATGAAGGAACAGTAAACATCACATTTTACAGACTCGCTTCTTGGTTCAACCTTGACTTTGCCATACTTGTCTGATTGACTGACCTCTCGTGTTTTTTGATGTTGTTGGGGTTTTGTTTTTTTTGCCCCTTTGGATCCCCTCAGCTATTAACTTGAGTACAATCTTATCATAAATGATAGAAATGTTGGCCAAAATAATGTAAAATTAGACACAAGTTGTATTAAACGAGAAGACAGCATGACTGATCAAATGTCTTCAAAAACAGAGACGCTCTCAGATACATATCTCAAAGAGCCACAGGAGTCATGTTGTTGAATTATTTCTGCTCTCTCCCTCCCTGACTCGCCTTTCTCCTGCTGTTTTCTCTCTCACTCACTCTCCTACTCTGTGTTTTTTTTCCTCCTCCTCTCCTGCTTCTTGTCTGTTTTGAATTTCCATTTCATCCTCATTTCACATTTCGTCTTCATTCCCTTGGCCCGCCCCCCCCCCTCTTCCCTTCACCTCTCTGTTTCTGGCCTGTGCTCTTTGATGTTGTGATTCCACCATATAAAGCCATGGAAACACTGAGGGTCCTGGGCATGAGGCGACACGTGCCGCATGTCACTGTGACTGATTGGGCAGCATGTGAAAGTGCCTCTCTGACTAAAACTGTGACAATAATCCTACAATACCTAATATGGAGAAACAATACATAAACAATCTCCTGCTGGCTCCATGGTGCAAAGCCCTTTGACAAATAATAACCAGGTTTGGGGTTTATTTACAGCATTTATTTATTGTAGTTTTAGTAGAGCGTGAAATACTTAGATAGTATTACAATTTAAATAAAATTCATTCATATCCATTGTATTGTATATATTTGTTTATTATAATTTGGGTGAACTGTCTGTTTAATTCATTTCCCCGTCCCTTCAACATGCCGACTTCTGAGCAACACAGGGAACATTTTCATCAGGCCACTTTGATTTCTGTCCCCGTTTTACATCAAAATAGGCATCATCACAGTAATGACAATAACAAGAATTACAATTACTATTCTTATCACAATTAGGGCCATTATTTGATCTATTCAGCACTGTTTTAGCCAGCGGGACATTATTCCACCTGCATAATATTTCATTTGGCGTTCAGAAGCTCTGGTGGCTGGTTTCCCTGTTTCTTCTCTACACCGGTGAAAACATCACGTCACCTTGCAGGCAAAGCCAAACTCTCTGTTGACTATCCGAGTCTGATTTGGTTTGGTTGCCAGAGCTCGACACCCAAACAAAGCTCACATAACTGACGTTTACAAGATGAACTGTGTCCAGATGACATACGGAGCAATGATAACTGATGAGAGTTAAACTCGTATCTCTGAAAATATCTAGTTGAGGGTAATTAAGAGAAGCAGGTTTATTTTCTTGGCCTGCTTTCTGTGAGGTGGTGGGCGGCGTTAAGGTCTACAAGAACCAACAGCTGAAATATTAAAAACTCCAGAGCTGGAGTTATGAGCTTGTAAGATGAAGGATACAAGTAATAACTTTTACAAAGTGGGCTGTCTCTGGCTAATAAAAAGCAGACATTACATGTGTATTTCAAGCATGTTTTACAAGGACTTGACAAGATGAGAAGACCAATGACAAGAATACATGTTAAAGTAGCAATTAATCACATTCTCATATGTAAGGCAACAGTGATCCTACCTTTATGCAGTTAAAGGATAAGGCTGGTGTTATTCTATATTTTTCTTATAGTCAACAAAGCTCATGAAAATACCAAAACCAACAAGTCTCTCAAACTGTCAGACTTCTTATAAAGCTTATATTTTATTTCTCCAACACTCCGGCTCCTTGCTGCCAAACAAGAAGTAATGAGCGTTTGTTGGTAATTTCGAATAAATGGAAACAACACCCTGAGCAGTGATAGCTATTACAGCTGAACAGACAAAGACAAGAGTGCCACCAACAGAAACAGGGAACTACAGAAACTGCAACAACAGATAACGTCACAGTGCTGCAGTGTACTAAGTGCAAAAAAGGAAGGGGACGAAATAAAGAAAAGCTGCTGGATCTGTGGATGTGGATCTTCATGATTAGGACTTTATAGTGTGAAGTATCTGTCTGATTCAAGATCAGTTGTCTGAATCCAAATGTGTGGTCCGGTTGGTGCTGCAGGGCAAAATGAAAAGAGCTGAGAGCATGCCTGAAAGGACACTACATACAGTAATTCAAGTACTTGGTTGACAAAGTAATCAATAGTTCGACACGTAGATGTAGTTAAGTTACAGTTACCGAATAGAGAATGAAAAAATGAAAACAAGAAATGTCTGCGGAGACTATAAGAAAAGAGAAAAATTCATACAATGTGGAAAAAGTTTCTAAAGGTGTTCTGAGGTTAAAACAAGTTAAAGTTGTACTATAAATCATTCACAGTGTCTCAGTTTGCTGTAACCTTTACCTGCTGTATAAATACCAGAAAGTTCAATCGTGGTCAGAGAGCATTCAGTCACGCCAACATACAATGTCAAACCACCTCCATGTACAAACACTTTGGCCATTGTGAGCTGTGCTGTACTGTAAAGTAACTCATAATGAGGACATAATGGGGACTGCGTGCTGTATTGACTTCCCTATCAAACAAGACAAACCTCTGTTTGCTTAAAACTTCAAGGAATCAATAGACAAAGAATGCCACGTGCAAACATCAAGATTAAACCGCTCAGCACCGTTTGTTAGATGACAAAAGGTCCCAGAGGTGGTGTATGTAACACCAAGTGGTGACTTGCTGCCCCCATGTGGCTGCGGAGGAAACTTCCAGTCAGACTTTAAACGAGCGTTTCCCTCTAAAATGTCGTTTGCAGGGGTGGACTGAGAATCAATAAGTCATTTACCTCACACCCTTCAATTACTTATAAGCATTTTATAATGAGGTATCGTATTTGAGGCGTACAGTATTCTCCAGAGCATTTTGCGTAGTTCTCCTTGTCCTGCAAAAGAACACATGCAAGGAATTCGTAAGGGACTTGAAAAAGTACAGAAATCCAGTTTTTGGCCTGTGACCTGTAGGTTAATGGGTCCAAAAGTAAAATTCACTTCTACAAATAAAAACAAACTCACATTGTGTCATTTAATTACAAAAGTTTTACTGTTAAAGTTGTAATCTCGAACATTTTCATTTCGTTGTCTTTCACAGCATCTATGGCAATAATCGGTAATTGCAGGTGTGTTTTTGGACCTCACTTCAGTTTCAGTTTCATTGTCTGTAGTCATCGACCTTTTCTTTGTTTGTTCGGCCATAATAACTGTTTACTCGCAACGCTAGCAGAGACTGGAACAGCATGCCGCTTCACACACAGGTGAGTTGAAGAGCGAGTCTGTTGCGTTAAAAGCCTTGTGAAAAGCCTAACTGTGCGCCAATTGTGATTTTCCCGGGAAAGTCACCCCCGACACCCGGGTCGTAATACTGCAAATGCTGCAAGCTTTCATCAGTGGGCCGTAGGCTCAATCACCATTGTGTGGCATCATTTGGCGATAGATGGTGACTTAACAGACATTTATTTAAATGAAAATCCTCGAGATTATATCTATATACTATTTTTGAAGAACAGCCTTTGTCTAAATCATGTGACATCAATGCAACCAAAACCAACAATGTCAACAGTTTTACCCCTAAACATGAACGACTAAGTTACTGTATAAAATTCATGCACTTATAAATGAATCAAATTTGAGGAAACAACATTGAGCGGGCAGATAAAGTGACTCGAGATAAAATTGTTCACATGCATATACAGTATGTATATATGTATATGCAAACACTTTTTTTTATTCATTGTTGCTTACAGAATGAGAATAGTAAAAAATGCCCGTCAAAAGCTTCAAATTGTTTGTTTTGTTTGTTAAAAAAGTAAAAAAAAACAAGGATATTCATTATTAGTAATTATTAGATATTATTTAAGATGATCTAAAACAGTAATAACAGCAAATTCTTAAATTTGAGAGGCAGGAGCCATTATATATTTGACGCTTTTTGCTTGACCTAAATGATGAATTGATGAACAAAATTGTTGTCAGTAACTGTTATCCATACATTAAATAACTATAAATTGTAACCTTGTTTTATAATACAGGACACCAAATATGTGCTCATCAGTAAAAGGTGATCTGCTATAACCAAAACCGAAAACCAAAACAAGTGTGTTCTCCTATTGTCAGTGTGATTACATTTGAGTGAAGTTGGTATATATTGCTATTACTCTGACTC
>NTHP01000210.1:748290-765202 GCA_003416845.1 Oplegnathus fasciatus
CGCAAAACCGCCCCGAGTCCTTTACAAAGAAATCAGTCTACAGGTTGTAACAGTCAACTGAGAAATTCAGGGAAGGTCTCATTTTTTAAGTGATGTTACAATCTGTTCAACAAAAAAATGATTAAAAAACGCTTAACACATGTAAATTGTTACAAAGAGCCCCTTTAAAAGACTCCAGTTCACCTGGAAGACAATTCCACTACTAGCTGCTACTAGCTGTGTCGTTGGAGTGCATCCATGAGATTACTGTAATCCCATTTAATGTACTACATTACTTCCTGAAACCGCTGAGTGAAAACACACTGGGGAGTGAAAGTGAGAGGACGTGGCCTTGAAGAGGTGAGAAAGAGAAGAGGAACCAAATGTGGGAGGAATGTGAATAATATAAAAATGTGTTACGCATTGAGCTGACATTTTCCCAGAGAGAGCTGTACATTGAGATGAATACATNCTTGGCTGTATCCTCTCTGTTACAACACAATAACACTGCGAGTGTTTTAACCTGCTGCATAATGTGGCATGTTTTAGAGTAACAGTGAATAACAGAGACAGAAAGAAAGACATTTACAAGTACAATCATTTAATCATCCAAGTTTATCTCACATGTTCACATCTTCACCATGCAGCATTTTCACTTTCCTCACAATGTTTCACATTTATGTCAGAGATATTAAAATAGGCCAGAGATGCAAACTGATGAATCAGCCTCCCAAGAGATCTGTCATTATAATCTGGCCTCCATTTTCTACTGACTTCTTTCTCCTTGTGATGGAAGCGGTTGGCATCCAATGTAGCAGTGCAGTACCACACACTGCTGTCGATTGCTGCAGCTTGTGTTCAGAACTAACATTAGACACACACTCAACACAATCTCTGGTCTGCAAATGCTTGGACGTGTCCTAAATATTGTGCGAGAAAAATGAGAGATGGATAAATGACTATTTCACTTCTGGGTCTCCATGCTGTAAGACAGCATATTGTGGACTGTAAAAGTTTAATCTTAAATATAATCAGCACTGAGTGAGAAAAAGGTTAAACATACTTATGTGACACTAATATAAACGTGAAAGGACAAAGGGCGGGCGATAGAAAGAGGGTCCTGAGATTATTTTTTAGTTTCTTTGTGATTTAAAGGTGGAGTCTGCAATTCTAATCCAATATACATTTTGTCAAATTCAGCGAATATCTCCTCAGCTGTCCGCTAGCTGTCACCGTTCTGTGTGTGTGCTGAAAAAAAAAATCTGGTGTTCATACACAGCCCTGGCTCTGTAAATGGGAAACAAACAGAGTGGCTCGGGCCGAACCACACAACTCGTGCTCGTGCACAGGACAACAGTTTGGACAGCAGCGAGCGCCTCTCCATCTGTCTCCGGTGAGTGGCAGTTTCATAACTGGTGTGTCAAAATTAATAAATATTCACTGTATCTAGCAAGTCACACGTCGGCTGAATTAATGTGGCTTACTACAGCAGTATGATCCCAAAATAAACAGATTTTGCTGTGATTTAATTGCAATAAACGGATCAAATGGATGCCGAAATAACTACATCATGATGCTGACTTGTAAAAAGTCTGAATTCATGTTGTGTCAGGTCTTTCTGCAAGACCACAAGCAAACAACTTTTAAAATGCTTGTTTTCTGAATGAAGTTCGGATCAATCAGGGCTCTCCAGAATCACAGACTCCACCTTTAATCAATACGAATCAATACTGAGTTTAGAGCCAGACGTATATATATCAAGGGGCAATGATATCAGCAGATTTATGACTTATCACCTACTGTATATATTGGCACTGGTCTATTAAAAGAGCTCTTACAACTCTTTAATAGCCATGTTTGAGGCTAGTTAGTGCAACAATCTCTGTTAAAATACTCAATGTGTGTAGCAGGGAAAATGATAGATTGTTACCAGAATGTTATTGCTCTTAAATACTGACATCAGCAATGGCTCCAGAACGGCATCCAATTGAGTGCAGATTACAGATCAGCGATGGTAATGTCCTGGTGTGTTTTTCTCATTATGACTTCAGGTTGAGGCAAGCTTCATCCCAGTGACTCACAGCTCAAAGATGACACATCTCTCCTCCTCAAAACCACATGGGCTCTGTTTCACAACACAGCTATTTTCATAAAGCCTTCATTTACAGGCGGTGATGAATGGAGAGCTTTTTCAGGAGATGGAGATGGGCAGTGCAGCCTGGCGAGGTGGAAAGAAAACAAGTGTGGGTAATATATTTGTTTACTGAACAGTGAATACATTTATTATGAAAGTAAAATGTCACAAGAATTGCGATTTCTGTAAGTAAATTCTCTGTTTGACAAGAGAGACTAAACACTGATGGATGGCATGGCTTTGACACATCTGTTTCATTTGTTGTTGTTTTCCCATCAGGACACGTTGTAAAGCAGCCTGTGGTCCGTTAAATTACTTGTGTAACATTCAAGATGTGCCCCGCCTCGCCTCTGACATCAAACCGTGAGAATTAAAGTTTTATAAAATGAAAACAAAGGAGTAATTATCAGTATAGTCTTGAATTTAGTCTGTGTAGTGTTTACATCATTCTCTAAGACACAAAGTCAAAGACATTAAATAGTCCTTAGTATAAATATCAGTCAAAGTTTCCTTGAAAATTTCTTGCGTTTGAGGCGCATTAAAGTATGTCCTGTTATTGAGCCATTTATGCACCCTGCTGGGTCACAGAAATATAGTATAAAGTTTATAAAGTACCTGACGGGAATGTTCATAGAGAGACTTGTAATTCTGTTTTGATTAAAGTAGAGTTTGCTTTGTTGTCATTGTTGGCACATTGATGCGTAAAAGTCATTGTACTAAAACCACCTGCCGCAAAAAGGAAGTATAACAACTACATGCAAATACATGGAAGTGTCCCATTCACATGACCACGTTCACGACCTCTGTGTTGGTTTACTGTGTGTGCTGCGAGATTGATTTTCCCACATGATAACTTGCACAGCGAGTGCAACGCTGTTCATCAGCCGATCATCATCTCAAAGGTTTCTGATCAACAAATTTGGCTGGTACGAGCCGACTAAACCCAAGAGTCACACTGGACGCACTGCAGACACTACAGGTGACGCAGCATCATATGAAGCCCAAAGAAAATGTCTGAGCTCCACCACAAAGTCTGTGGTTCTTTGAAGATATTACAGCCACATTTTGGGTCTTCAAATGGCTTTAAAGCTCAAACTCTGTTATTTTCTTCATGGTTGCAGTTTCACAACTTGAATGATCATATAGATTTTTGATTTTTGTTGAAGATGAGATGAAAACTCGCGATGGCGGGAGCCCATGCCCGTCATTCTCATCCTGTATAGGCCTACTGCCCAGCACCATGAGGTATAACTTAATGTAAATTTTTACTTAACTTGCATACGTTACCACAGGGATAGATGTTACATTAGTGAGAGGTTTCACTGCCGAAATAACCCAGTATTTGGATATAGCTATGTTAATATAAACAACTCCATGTTCAGGAAAGTATTGCTTGCTTTGTGTCATGTGCTGCACCAGACTGCAGCTCTAAATCCAACCAAAAGATCAGCCTAGCTGGACACTGAATATCTATTTTACACTTAATGCACATCTCTGTAAACCGTTCACTGGCACATTAGCTGTATATACTAGTAAGTGTAGTATTAGCAGTGAACTGTCCTAAATAAAGTGTGACCTAACACATTTAACAGAAGGGCCCTCGAGATATAACACTTCTCCTTTTTGGGTATGGTAAAGTTCGGGACCCCTGGTTTACACCCCGCAGCAGGCTGCTCTGCAGAGTTTCAGTCACGGGGTGAGGGAGGGGGGTGAATCTGCAGGACTCAGCTCACCACGCCTCGGTACGGTAAGTTCGTCAGCCATATTGACTGTCTGTACCTCTTCTCCGGTCGTGGGAGCCTGGCGGAGGAGTCTCCGAAGCCCGTATCAGTGTACACTCGCGGTACGCACCGTGTCCGGTAAACAGCGCAGAGGACGGGAAGGTGAAACGCTCTATTTTTACTCGCTGTGGATATATAAAGTACTGCTGCCAGCTGGAGGGGGTGACAGTCGGACACATCCTCAGCGCAGCCAGGCGTTAGAGGTGAGTTTGATCGCCTTCATCTCTGCCTGCCTTCCTTTAAGCCGTTCAAACGAGGGGGGATTTATTTTCCTCTCCGGGCTGGAGAGCGAGTAGCGGCGTCTTTACGCAGCTCCGTTAACGAGCTCTAAGTTATTTTCCAGCACGTATCTGTTTGACAGGCAGGTTGAGGACGGCGTGGTGCGACGTGTGGCTCACATTCTTCTTTTTTTTTNNTTTGCTTCACCTCCGCCTCTAACCGGCTTCTTGCACGTTTCGGGACGGGAGGACGGGTGAGTGTCACTTTGCGCTGAGGTGCTGTGTGTCACTTCAAATGTTACGCAACAGAACAGGGCTTACATTAGCAGTCAAGGTAATTAGATGCTTGTCCCTTTTTTTTTCACCCCAGAATGACCTGCTGGCGGCTCACAGAGCACCGCTCACATTAGGTGTCCGCATCCAGATTCAAACGAACTGTTTACATTTCCACACACATTTTTTTGGGGGGGGGCGTTTATTGAAAGCCTCACAGCTGATTATCTCACCATTGTCACTTGGACGAGCCCGGTCCAGTGAGGTCCTGTCGGTGGTTTTCATGTCGGAGGGCTCTGCCGCTGTTTTGTGAAGCTCGGAGCGGAAACAATGTTTCTTGCGCCGTTTGCAACTTTTGCAGCGAGTCCTGCTGCTGCTGCTGACGCGCCTTTTTCTCTCTGCGACAAACTGCAGCTGCTAACACACGATTTGCATGTTGTTACACTGAAGCAGTGTTCTTGTTAATGTGTATGCAGTCGCTTCTCGTGGCCAGAGGGCTCCTAAATACCTGCGCTCGATTGAAATTCCGCTATTTTCTTTTGCGCCTTTCTCCAAAGCAGCCACACACCCTCCTGTAACTCTGAGCCACACAACATTCACCAGCTTCCGTCATGTGAACAACCGGTCTGACACATTTGTTACTAGGATTTAAAAACAACAACAACAACAACAACAACACGAATTTACATGAGAGAGAAAGGTGCTGCTTATTAAATGGTGTGTCAGCGCTGTTCCCCTCGTTACTAAGTTAGTTTGAGTGAGTTCACCCTCCGTACTGGAGACCACGTCGCTTTACACCGCGTGTAACACGGGCTGGTTCAGCGTTTTGCACGTAAACAGCGGTCCTGAATACAGTCACATTAACGCGCCCACACATGATGCTAGCGGTCCATCTGGCACAAACAGATGCTCCGTCGGCGTCAGGGAAATTAGGAGTCTCTGATTGGCCTCATTACAGCCGGGGGAAGGGAGTTTATTGGCTGCTGCCCCCGTCGCTCAAATCCTCCTGTTGCTCTTGGCTCCGCCTCCTCTGGGGACCAAATTACAGCTCATTTGAGAAAGAGGCTCTCTGCATCATGACACGAGATACCTGTGAAGGCTGGTTTTAGATTTCTCTCAGCAGAGCAATTTTTTGCGACCTGTTGAATAATGTCACGGCTCCAGATCAGAGTGTCGTCTCATTCTGGCCAGACGTGCGTATTCACGCGTAGGTTGTTAATCATCAGTTGTTTTTGTGTTGTTATGCAGGTTTAAATGCAGTTAAAGTCACTCCTGTTGGCTTCCAGAAAGCCCCAGAGTTATATTTTTAAACTATTCATATCCATTTTGGATAAAAAGATGAACCATTTATTTGTAATACCTGAAAAATGTGTGGAAACCTAATGTTTCAAGTCATGTGGTCTCCCAGTACAGGAACCATTTCATATGTTTGTACTGCTCATCATTACGTATGAACTCTCTGTCAAGAGTGTAGCTGTGTGGGAAACACAGGTAGCCTGACCTCTGACCTTCAACAAGGCAACATCTACAGCAGCGTGGGTATTCTAGGGGCAAGAAACGAGCAGGTCATGGTTTACTTTATGCAGAAACAATTAAGACCATTTTGCAGAAACAAACAGGCACATGAATCGAGAAAGCAAATCGCCAAATTGGCCTCGGATTCGGCATGCGAAGCTGGCTGAATCTTGAAGATTTCTTCACACACCAGCTGCTACTGTGAGACTGTCTGAAACTGGTTGTGATGCCTGGTCAGCTCTTCGTACTGAATGGTTGGAGATTTGGCTAACTGAGCTTGCTGTTAGAGGAAATTTGCTATTTCCAGTTTCCGTAGTTTTACATTTGCACCTTTACCGTTGAGTGGAATTTTTTTGGAAATTGGGTTCTCATTTTTGTATTTTTGTTCCATCTACTGTGGCCACATGCCCAGTCCAGTTCAACCCAAAGAAAGGATGAAACAAAAGTGAATGTTCCAGAAATATCCATTATAATCATTCACTGTATTGTGAAAGTGCGCGCATGCATTCGTAATAAGTACAGTAGGTCAAAGTTGAACCAGGAAGTTGCTCTGCACTGCAGTGGACATTAAAATGTACAGTTTGAGTACTAATTTTAACACTCAGTATAGTTAAATCAGTGGTTTAGATGCCTCATGCACTTTGTTTTAAAGTTTTGTTTGAGATACATTTTATTATAACTAATAAAAATGATAGTAAACCTCTGAATAAACAACCCAGACTGTAAAAAAAGAAAATCCTTTTAAATTCATTAACAGTACAAAGCCACCGTAAAATAATGTCTTTTTTAAACTCTAAACTTTAAACTCGCATTTTTATTTTCAGACATTTTCTATACAAAACAATTAATTGATTAATCAAGAAAATAATCCACAGATTTATCAATAATAAAAATAATTGCGAGTCGCAGCTCTAAAAGATGCCATGCAGGTGTTTTACTTTGTTGGTATCAGTTGTTGACTGGGAGCAAACGCTTTAGTTGCACAACCCACATCACAGCCAGGTTCACTGACAGACGCTATCCAGTTTCTCTTTCCGTCTCTCACTATCACGTCTTCTCCCGTTTGAGCTCTTTCACTTTCTTTTTCTGTATCTGCCCTGTCGTCCCTGTCGTTCCTGCGCTGCTTCTCTGAAACATCACGCAGCAGGTTAAGTCACTCGGGATATGAAGTATTCTGACAGAGAGGACATGGCCAAGGACAAAGGACAAAAAATGTGTCTGTTTAACTTTTGGGGATTCAAATTTTGTTCCTGACCCTCATATTTACATCCTCCGTTCATCTCCGTGTGCAGAGTAGTCTGGTGGTCTCAGGTTTAGCCCACGCTGCCAGGTCCTGTAGTTTTCGGTCCAACATCAGTCTCGTGTCCTTGAGCAAAACACTGAACATCAACCCACTAAGTCAACATGGATGCTTTTCAACAGGAGCAGACGGGAGCGATGATGCCGTTCAGCTTAGATTTCCATTCATTTTAACAGCTGTTGAAACCTGTTGACTGTTTTTTTTTGTCACTGTCTGTTTAGCCAAGTGAATATCTACTACAGTGAATATTGATCAGATGAATATTAATAATGCTGAATACATCCTCCTGTTGTTGGAAAGGATGACTAAACAAAGATGGAAAGGAAAAAAACCTGGCAGGAAATAGCAGTGTTTGTGGTTTCTCCAGGTGAGGTAGTCAGTGGTCCATTTCTTCTTTCATTTATACCGTAGAGCCACTATGACTCATGCCAGTCTGGAATCACACTTTTCAGTGGCACCAAAGCAGCGTTAAGATTTCATTACCGGCGGCAGCATTATGTTCTTATGTGTTTATGTTCACAGGTCACACCCCGGACAGGCCATTTGTGCTGTTTGACAAACACTTGCCTCCTTACACTCGATGTGGAATCAGTTGGCTCTTATGTTGTACAAGTAAAGCCTTGTTGTCAAGCAAAGCAGTTGGTACAGTTTCCTGCTGTTATAACAGCTGTTGGAAGTGTGTGTGTGTGTGTGTCGTCTCCGGCACATATAGCAGGACAGTTTGTAGCATCTGCAAACACACATGTAATGACAGACACAACATAGTTTAATATTCCTTCACTGAAGAACAGATGGCTTCATTGTTGTCTATTATTATTTCTTATCTTTAAAATATCTTTGTGTAGGTACTTGGACCCCACAAGGATTGGACAAAATCACAAGATCACACACACACACACACACAACCGCAAGCTAAACCTCAACCGCCGAACCAAAACAGTGTTTAGCAGCCACTAAGCTCGTGCTTGCTCAAGTGAAAGTTAATGTAATGTTTGGATACTCTGAAATCATAGAGACAATGAAATGAACGCAGTTTAATTAGATTGGCAAATTATTCCATCGACTCTGAATGATACCCAACCCAACCCCACCTGCAGTGCCGTTACAGGGGGGAGGAATGCAGAGGAGGAGGAGGAGGAAGAGGAGGAGGAGGAGCAGGAATGTGTAAAACAGGGTCACAGGACACTCTATAAAAGTGTGTGTAAAATGCGACAGAGTGTTGAGGCTGATTTGAACAAAACAAGAGAGAGAAAGAGATGAAAGAGTGTAATGTGCTCGGAGAGCAGAGTTTGTTTCTGCATGAATGGTGACCTGGAAGCTGTATCCGCTTGGGAGCGACCCTCTGGTTTCACTGAATGAAGGGACACACACACACACACACACACACACACCCTGAAGGCTTATACATACAGGTTTACGAGGTAGTGGGCTGCTAAACAGAGCAGACCTGTGTTCTTTTGGAAAGCTCCGGATGCTTTCAGCTACAGCACACACTAAAGGTCACCCTTAGGTGTGTGTGTGTTTGTGTGTGTGTGTAGGCCCGGGGGTCATGTGTTTCCGTAAAGCCTGGAGCATTTAAATCTATTAAATTTTGTAGATGGTAATCACTTTCCCCTTGCCAAATGCAGAACAAAGCTGATGTTATCATTCTGGTGGCTGAAGAATGAACACAGAAAAAAAGAAAGAGATTGCAAGCGTAAAGTCGGAAGCAGCATTTTGTCCAGAATATATTTATTTTGCTCTGAATATTATAGATCTCGCAGCATGGATTAATAAAACCCTGCATACTCTCTTCTTTCAAAACGAGAGCCGTCATCTCTAACTTCCTACATTCCAGTTTTCTAAGTAAAGCGGTGAGACAGCTTTAAGTCTGTTAGTTATTTTAGTATTCAGTGTCTTTACCTATCTCCTGGCTGCAGGTATATGGGTCAAGGCAAGCTTTGCATTCTTATGTGTCTCTGCCCTTGCTGACTCTCTCTCCTTTTTCTCCCATCAGTGCACTTTTCTATGCCTCACTCTCACCGTCTCTCACCATTGATAAGGTGTAACATAAAGATGTAGCGCAAGAAGCGGAGATACAGGGGTGGAGGGAAATTGCACAGAGAGACCCAGCTGATAAACTCACCACAGGCTGCACATTGTGCAGCTTTATTAAGTCTACCTGCTTCGGATTTTAGGCGTTTAGCCGAGGGACTCACGCTCATAAAGGTTCAGTGTGACTGATATTAAATTAGGCACCAACAGCACATTTAGGATGTGTGTGGTGTTTTTATCTTTCCAGGCTGCAGCCAAACTGCACCAAGGAACCACTGGACTCAGAGTCTGGGGTCATGTTCAGGCTCAGGCTTGGCAGTCTGGTTCAGCAGGGGCTAGTCCTTAAGACACAGGTGGAGGTCAAGTTTGGGTGTCAGTTTTAGGCCTGCGCAGAACTCGGCCTCTACCTCTATTGTTGCTGCTGGGAGTGAAATGTGTGCTTAACCTTGGTCCGACTAACATGAAACATGTAACAAATGTGGAATAATTAATAATAATAATAATTAGTTGAATAATTTATTCTTTGAATTCTTTTAATAAATGTTAAGATCTCTGTTTAAAAGCAGTCTTAAACATTAAACACTGTTTAATGTTCTGAAGTTTCTCCGTGTTTGGTATCATATCAGGATATTTAGTGAACTAGTGTAAACATAAGTTTTGTTTCCCATTTTAGAAAAATGATTAAAACATATTTCTGCTGTCTTTCACCTTTTTATTTTAACACTGTCTAATGTAAATGGTGGTGTAGAGGACATATCCTGGCACAGCTGAGCTGCTTTTGTGCTTTGAGAATGAGGTTGGTCTGATTGCCAGCGCTCACTTTGAACAAAGACATTTTCCAGGCCTCATATACCTTCAGGATTTGGCCCCCAAAAGGACACTGACGGGATGATGGAGGGTCTGACTGAGCTGTGCATTGATTTGCAGGACATGCCCCACAGTTATGTGGCACATCAAAGTGAATTTTCCGAAGACTAATGTGAAAGAGAGAATTAGGGCTGAGTTAGGCCACTTTTTTCAAAGTATATTCATAATGCTCTCTGATGTGATTATAAAATTTGCAGTTTGCCTCAAGAATATTCGATGCATTTCAAATATGTAGAAATCCCTTTTCTCAGTCAGGAATTGGATTCTAATGGAAATGGAAACATTTAGGACAGTTAAAGAGGCAGTAAGACATCTGTGACCTTCATCGACTTGTATGAGCTACACAACTGTCTGGTAAAGTTTGCAGTAGTTTAAAAATAACAATAGATAATAGACAAGATCAGAGCAGAGGCCCAACATACACATGCTATTAATATTAATGGTACAAGTAATTTGATTTTGTAGCCTTTGCAGCAGAACTGTCTGTAGCACTGTCCTCTATTCAGTGTGTTTATATGTAGTCTATTAATTTGATTATAATCAGTGAAAAGCCAGATTTAGGCTTCTTTGTCACGGTGACTGTTTAAGCTGTTGATTGTTGTACCCACAACAGCACATGGACACATGACATAAACGTCTTTAAGCAATGTCATGCAATCATTATGTACCTCAAGTCCTCAAATTTATAGTACATATTTTTTAATTCACATAAGTCCAGGTCTTTAATTCACATAAGTCCAGGTCTCTTTGAAGGGAACACTTATCGGTTTCCTTGTACAATAAGCTGCTTGCTAGAAAGCAAGTTAGTCAAGTCAACCAAAAAATGTACGACTTGTGCTGAGACGAGCCGCTTTGAAAACATACTGTTGAATAAAATATTAACTCTTTTTAGATCTAACCTTTATTTTTCATGACCTCGAACTCACCACAAACCATACTAAATATTTCTGTGTCAAATAATCTAGACCGAACCACATGAAGTTTGCTTAAACATTTTTGTGCAGGGCAAATCTTTCTAATACTCCGTACGTAACTGAGCCATTTAGAATGAAAATCTTCCAGTGTAACCTTAGTTTTCAGTTTGTTTCTGCCCTCCTTCTGAGCCCGAGCTTGTGACTGAACCTGGTTTAATTCTCTGTGCTGACACTTGAGAAAGGTCTATTTCTGGCCTCACACATCACAAAGATCTGGCACCTATGGGACACCTACCAACTGCTCTCTCTATTTTAGATTCTAGTCATTTAGCTGACGAGCAGTTCTGGAGGAACCCACACTGTCCAGATAACCATTGCTTCAGACACCTAACAGTAAGCAGGTCAAGGGTCGCCTTAAAGAGGTCATGTAAATGGATTCTCAGAAAAAGGAAAATTAGAGCAAAAGAGAGAAGTTGAAACTACTTTTTTTCTTCATACATCTGTCTCTATTTCTCTCTCTACGATTTCTGTGTCTCTATTTTTGGGGTTCTCTTTTTTTCCTCTCAGCTATTTGCCGTTCTCTCTGTAACTGCCTGTTCCTTCTTCTGTCTCTGCTTTTCGCTCTGTTTCTCATTTGTCTTTCCCAAACCGCCACTAAGCATGTTGTGTTTTATGCTGGTAAAAGTCCAGCTACGCTTCTGCCATTCTAACTCCAGTTGGACTCTTCGGAATCAGGAGATTTTTCAGCTGTAGACAAAGTGGTGGAGCTCAGTCTCAGTAACAGCTGTTAACACCAGTGTTTCTGTATGTGTTTCTCTGGTTGACAATAACAGTTTTGTTTTATTGAATCAAGTTGATTCTACTGGATCCATTTGAGTCTGACATTGTGTTCATGTTAGCAGTTTCCTGCTTGCGACGGGGCATATTTGGGGTATATTTTGCCCTTATCAGTCAGCGGCAACTGATGTATCTGTGCTTGCAATTTCAGTCAACATGGTCGGTGGTAGCGGTTGCTAAGAGCAGTTACATTTTGTACTGTTTATATTGTCGATTGAAGTCAGTTTAAGAATTGTTGTTGTACAACTTGTACAACTGCGTCGATCTCACTCTGCACTTGTTTCCATTTTTATGGCCAGTTTTCTGAGGCCATTTCTTTCCCTCGCTCTGGCACAGGAAGATGACATCCCCATTCTCAATCCCGCCTACAAAGCTCTGATTGATCTGATAATCTGATAATGGATCAGTGGTTTGCGTAATCATTTGTCAAGCAAAAATGCCAAACATTTGCTCGTTCAAGCTTCTCATATGTGAGGGTGTTTTACTATTCTCTGAAATTGTAGAGACCAAATGATTAATCGATGATGAGAATATTTGTTTAAGCCCTAAATTAAGTACAGCAACGTGGGCTGTTATGATGAAGAATTTTATCTAAGCAAATGCAGTGTTTGCCTTTTTTAAAACAAAGCCCTTCCCAGACTATAGTGATATCATCAGTACTTGATCCCTCTTTGTGGAAGTGGAAATTGCCAAAACTTTGCCCCACCCGTGCTGTATTTTCCCTTTTTAAACTCTTTGATTGGTTATGAGTCTACAGGGGGGAATAACATAGGACACTTTGAGTGTCTTCTTATTCCTATTTATTATATTATTCTTATATTATTCTTTTCATTTCTGTCTCCCGTCTCTGTCTTGCTTCATCTTAATCTACCTCTCTCTTTCTCTTTTCTATTTTTCTCTTTCCCTGTTTTCACCCTGACCTTTGAATCTTGCCTTGCCTCTTGCCAAATAGATGCAGAGAGAGAAAAATGAAAAAATACAGGAAGAGCTGCAGAAAAGCACACATGACAGCCTGAAGGGCACACTGAATCTGATGTTTATGTCATTTGTTTGTTGACATTGGTGCATTTGTTTTTGCTGTTGTGTCCTAGGTGCTGGTGCCCCGGAGAGAGGCAGGAAGACGGAGGACGACTTCTTTCTGTTTTCTCAGCAAAAGGGGACGGGCGGAGAGAGGAGAAAGATGCCCAAACCGGTTAGTACCTAACATGTTGGAGATTAATGTTTGATTTACAGCACCACCCCTGAGCACCTCTCATGTAGAGAGTTACTGCCTGTACTGCTATTCTTTAGTCCCACAAGCGTTTCCCACTTAGCTTCAGTATCATTCTTCAGTATCAGATTGCAGAATTTTATCATCAGTTTAGTTAAGACTGGTACAATAACTGTTGAGCTCTGCTCAGACAATGCTCTCTGTTATGCCCTCATTGAAAAGTACTCAGGAGGTTAAAGTTTCTGGCTGAGAGGAGAGGTTGACTGCAAGTGCAGGATGGGTTTCAGGCCCTGATAAGAAATAGGTATGAAACAAATAGAAATAAGCCATTGTTCTTTATTCCTAAAGTGCAGAATGAAACAGTTGTTTTGGTGCCATTCATACCTGCTATAACTGTTTTTTTAAGTGAGCCAAGAGTCTGTCATCAGCTCTCCCAGTCAGAAGTAATATGTTACACGAGTGCACAGAGTTTTGGGAAAACATGCGCACACACACTCACACAGAAGCACAACAGTCGGTCACTTTGTGGAACTGTCCTGTCTATTGAAAAGAGCAAACACAAAGAGGGCTTTTTCTGCTCTATTTTTGGACTGAAGGACAGTGGGAGCTTTCATGTTGCTCTGACACAAACACATACAGGCTGAGTTTGCACTGCAGCTTAACTAACAGGATTACAGTTTGAGGGTTGTGAAGCCATTTGTACCTTTATTATATTACCTTTACTATATTTTAACCTTGGAAGCAGGAACATAAACTCCAGAAATCAGTGACAGAGCCTCAGTGTGGAACCTTAGTATTGTTTTGCTTTATGATACGATCAATACATTGATTTTAAAAGTTGTATGGATGTTTTTAAATTATGTTTGTTATTATATGTATACAAAGGTTATCAGTTCATCATGGACTGAACAAAATTAAAGACAGTGATTACTGAGAACTCCATTCAACTCTTTAAGGTGCTTTCCTCCACTTAGGAAAGGTGTAAAATAGTAGCATTCAGAATTTACATATTACAACCAAGGTCAGTGTCAAGAACAACCAGTTTTAAATAACTTAAAGACTTAAAATATTCACTCCAACCTAAACTATGTAGCAGTCTGAGAGTTAACATTCACAGATTCACAGATTATTTCTATTGATGTCTGTTTCAGTAGATTGAAAAAGTCAATCGAAGCAACGTTTGAACAGCCTCAGTTTTGTTATTTTAGCAATTCAGCCCCTGACTGTAAACCAATACCGAATTCTGGTACTCACATCCACTAAAAATAGATTGATAGAGGTCAGTGAAAACTACAGCAAGGATTGGACGCTTGTAGTTGCGGGGTGTTTACAATCCTGCCGCCTGTACAGTACATGCAGGCTGCTTACACAGTTATCTACAGCCAGCCAGCGACTGTACCGAGCCCCTGCTCCATCAATCTCAGTAATGGGGAATTAGGCCAGGCCCAATCCCTGGAAGGAGACCAGGGACATGTGATGGAAAAAAAAAGTAGCGAGAGGATGGGAGGTGAAGAGAGAGATGGAAGGTGATAGAAATGGAGAGAGGAACATGAGAAAGGTGAGGGGAAAAGATGAAACAGCTCATAAGACAGAGAAAAGTGACGCAGCAGAGGAGGAGAGAGAGAGAGTTTGCATGAAACAGTTTTAATTGTCATAAAATGTTCTTAACCATCATTTTAACTGCTGTTACTGTCTTTTCACAACATCAAAAATACTTGTCTGATGTGGCAAAATGAGAAGATTACATTATATTATAATTTACATTTTGTTTAGCTGTATTGACTGTGAGAAATATCAATGCAAAGAAGTCACTGAATGGGATCTATGTGTCGGGAGATAAGCGACCGACGGAGCCGTGTCGATGGACAGATGGAGGGAAAATTTACAAGCGTAAGCGAAAGAGAAAGTTGGAACGAATGAGCAAAGCTCAGATCATCGAAACACACCGTAGGGAAGAAAAAGGGCACACAAAGGGATAAAAGAGGATTTGGGAGAGGACTGAGTGACAGGCACTTTGTTCATATCCAGACCAGAAAAACGACACCCAAGCCGCCCTCGAGGGGAACTCCCGCTCCGGTTACATTAGGCTATACTTTGACATTAAGCCTAGCAGTTGGACAGTAAACACATCAGCCCTTTCACTGCTTCATCTGTGCATTCTCTGCTTGTTTTTGCCATGAAAACACTTAAATGTCACGTTGGATTAAAAGCTAAAGCTGAGTGGCCCCTGCAGGCACGCTTTATAATCATTGAGCAAGTAAGGTAGCTTGGCTCCATTAGCTCGGAGCTAATGAAGGACAAAAGAACAAAATATAGAGATGGAGAACACATCGACAAGTGTGCAGGTGAGGCAGGTAAACCACCCACAGCCATAAAGAGTCTCTGTTCTGTGGAGCCACTTAGAAACAGTCTGTTGTCTCCCTGAAAGGCAAGACAGGCTATAAGCTAGTTAGCCTCAGGCAGGCCATTAAAAAGTGAATTTGGTCTGGACCGTAACCCTCCTTGAGGCTGTGTTTTAGTGGTGTTTTTGTGTGTACATACACCCCCAACACAACATGGGTGTCCCCTGGCATTCACGTCTTTCATGTTGTTCAAAGGGGGTTTGTATAAAGGGGGCTCTGTGTCAACAGGCTAACCAGAAAGGGAATGTTGGACAAACAGGAGGTGATTTAATCAAAATTAAGAAGAGGAAATGCCGTGAAACAATCTTATCTTTACCTCACATTTCACCGTGCTGTACATGTATTGTTAGTAATGTGCGCTGGACACACAGGTCTGTGCCAGCAAGGGGGTCTATATTTGTATAACTTTTATCAGCTAGCTTTGATGGGAAACAAGATAGCGGACTCTCACCTTCCTCCATCTTCAGAAAAATCTCAAGTGATTTTGTTGGATCATGAGAGAGTCTCATTCAAAGTATTATCTCAGTGCCTCAAAGTCAAAGGTCTTACTAATGTATTAGTTGGATTGTACAATTTTCAGAGATTCACGTGAATGATCACAAACGACTCTTTGCCTCCTGTGGAATCACTCGACCGTTTACTTTTGTGTTTCAGTGTGTAGATATAAGCCCCCAATCAGAAAAGTACTTTTGCTGCACAACTGAACCCAACACAAAAGTTTTCCTTTTTTATTTTAGTCCCCCTGTTTTCCTGCAATTTTACTCAACAGCAGTAGGAAACCTTGTTCTCCACAGCGAGGCCAAAGCGCAGGGTGAAGTACAGAGCAACACTTTTGATTTGGTTAAATTTAATCATCAGGCTGAAAGGCACTTCATGCTTTCATGGATTCTGAACACAAAATGTCAAATTTTCAGTTCCATTTTTCCCAAGGTCTGAAGTGAAAATATTAAAAAGCTTTTATTATGTGGTGTGGAGCAAGACAAAGAAAATGTGACCAACGTGAGTTGACATTAGGTGTTCATCAAGGTCATGAGGAACGTTTAGGACTGCAGCCCCTGTAAAGGCCACAGTCAATAACCGGTAAAAGGTTTGACAATTGCAGAAATATTTTAAAGGATACTGAAATTGCAAAGTGTTGGAAGTAGTTGTGTTATGTAAAGAAAGCTTGATAGAGAAGTTCAAACCCTGCTTACTTTCTCACCTTCACACACCTGGCCAGTCGTCAAGTCAAGTCAAGTCAATATTATATTTATATAGCCCAATATTACAAATCACGAATTTGCCTCAAAGGGCTTTACAACCTGTACAGCATATGACACCCTTAGACCATCATGGCATGAAGTTGGATTGTCGGTTTCAGAAAGTTATAGAAATCGTCGGATGCAGCCTCCCCAGTAATGGTGTTGGAAAGTGGGTGGAGGATGTTTCAGACACCATTCAACGATCCG
>NTHP01000210.1:765220-802243 GCA_003416845.1 Oplegnathus fasciatus
GCGACGGCTTTTTGTCATTCAGACATAGGTGACGTTTCCATTTATGTTCCTTCATTCAGACATGACAGCTAGAAAGTTATGATGGCGAGGAAGGGGAGCGTTTTCTGTTCTCTCACAGGCTGCATCACTGGTGGATTTTAAAACTTATTTTGCCGTTGAAGCTTTAATGACCAGCGTGAGCGTGATTGACGCTCACCCCGCTTGTCATGTTGAATCCACTCATGCAACAGTTTCATCACTTAATGTTATTTGGTAGTGAATTCTGCTGCCTGTTTTATTATATGACTGACTGGCAGGACTTTAAGTTTTGACACTTGTTTGATTCCTATTTACTCACGTGCTGTATGTGAAGTATTTTACTGGATATTCATTTATTCATTCACACACTTGGCATGAATGAACATTGGAAATACATGGAGAGACTTTATTATTCTAAGAGGGTGTATTTTGCCCCGGTGACACCACATGGAGAAAATAGTTTTAATAGACTCACCTGAGAAGATCGATCTCCTCAACATCCTAAATTTCTCTCTTTCACAGTGTTTCCTAGTTTATTAAACGGATTTTGTGCATAAGAGACGATGAGTGAGATAATAAATGTATCACAGTGATCTTAGAAGGAGGAACAAGACGCACATTTCTCTCTCTCTCTGAATGTTTCACCTCACGCTGCTGCAGTCTTTACGTTAATCTGATGGCATTCAATTCAGACTTGTGCCGTGTTGAAAGTGATGCAGAAATGTTACGAGGTCTGACCTAGTAAGACTGCCGTCGCGACTTTTATGAAAAAGTGACCAGGGTGCAGACATGAGGCCGACATGTTAAATTGTCATATGGATAAACATAAAGGGGTGCATGTATGAAAGGGGCTTTAGTTGGAAGCAGACTGACCCCTTTACAACTGCAAATAATGAGAGGGGGAAGGAGAAAGAAAGGAAACACGGGAAAATGGAAAGAAGAGCAAACATGGAGACAATACAGAAAAAAAACCCATTCTACTCCAATAAGCCAATAACACACACCCTCGGGGGTTAAATGCTGCTGGAGAATCCTTTTAAAGATGTATTGATTTCCCATATGATTTTGTCAGTGTATGCGTTTCCCCAACAGCATTGTGAGAGTGTATGTGTGTGAGTATAGATCTGTGTGTGTGTGTGTGTGTGTGTGCACTTGTAAGAATAAAAGGTGTGTACATGTGTTAATACAGATTTATTTTGTCAATATATCTGCCTGCTTGCGTGGAAAGCATGTTCAGACGCTTATACTTTTTGTTTGTGTGTGTGTGTGTGTGAATAAGCGAGCGTTGTTAATCCAGGGTGTGAGATGTGGTGGGACATCGTACATTATTGATTTATCGCTGCGTTTTGCACATGTTGCCCCTCCTCGTGATGGTGTCCCTGGGGGCTGGTGGAGGAGGAGGGGAGGGGGGGCAGCAAGCCTGCGCTGGAGGCTTTAAATATTTCAGAGGGCCATTTTCATTTATATAATGGGAATTATCCAAGTCACTAAATCTAATTAGAGGGAGGGTGTGAAGTTCACCACTCCTCCCACCTCCTCTCCCAACCTCGACTAAACTCAGTCACTGCTTTATTGGAATGTACTAAAAAAGCTGTATTGCTAAAGCATCAGGATAAAACATAAACTTCTGAATCTGCACTCAGTATGATTTATAGCACGGTCATTTACAGAAATACACAACATGGCCAAAAGTATGTGGACAGCCCTGTTCATGTGGTCTGGGGCGGTTTTTCATGGTTTCGGCTAGCCTCCTTAGATCCAATTCATGGAAATCCTAAAGCTACAGCATATAATGTTATTATAGACAAAAGTTAACCAAAACATGACAGTGCTGCTGTGCACGAAGAAATGGTTTTCCCAGTTTGGTAAGGAAGAACTTGGCCTACACACAGCTCTGACTTTAACCCCATCCAATACCTTTAGGATGAACTGGAACGCTGACTGTGAGCCAGATCTTATTGCCAAACATCAGGGGCCACCCTCACTAATGCTCTTGTGGCTGAATGGGAGCAAATCCCTGCAGCCAGGTTCCAAAATCGCGTGGAAAGCCTGAAACCAGACGAGTGGAGGCTGATGTAGCAGCATATTGATGCTCATAGTTTTGGAATGACATGTTCAACAATTAGGCCAACATATGGTTGAAATGTTTGTCCACATACTTTTGGCCATGCAGTGTGCATACCGTTAATAATACTGAACACTAATCAAATCTACTGCAGTTGGTCAATGCAGTACCTACATATTTATATAATCAGTCAGTTTCTCTGTTTTATATCATTTTAAATAGAATGTCTTTGAGTTTTGGACTGTTGGAAAACCTTAAACTATGGGAACTTGTGGTGGGACATCACTCTTCATTGTTGCCTGGAGATGTATTTTTTCGCCACAGCTGAAGGAAAAGCTGCGTCTGCCATGCTAACTCCCCCTACTCCAATCCAAATCAGATCCCAGTGTAATTTCTATGCTTTGAAAAGCATCAGTTCCAGAACTGGCTGGACTCTTGTGTGGTCTGACACAGTGCTGGCTGATGGATAGATTTTTTCTCATACATCCTTGATACCTCTCTTTGAGTCTGAAAATACAAACAGCCGACATGAACAAGCTTAAAGCATGACTGATAAATACTCACATTTCTGTATATACCACGACCTAAAGACATTAGAATAGAAAAGAGGAGTGGTAAAGTGTTTTTTTTGAGAGGAAAAGAAGAGTGGTAGAGAGAAAAAAGGGTTTTGAAGAGGAAAAATCTGAGCGGCAAAGAGGAGAGGTGAAGAGAGAAAGAGTGGTAGAGGACACACATAAAGAAGTGGAGGTGAAGAAAAGAAGAGTGTCAGGGAGGAAATGTTAAGTAGGTGAGTGGAAAGAGTGGATGGCGATGGAAAAAAGAGAAGAGAAAAGGTGAAGAAGGCAGCATGGCCCTGGTTGCCTTTAAAGCCTCTGTTAACCAGCTTAGCTACCAACAGCTTTTAGTTATGGCTGTCTGAGTCTCTCTCACACACACACACACAAACACAGTCAACAGGTGGGCTGTATTGCGTGGGCGGACTCTGCCTGTACACACTAGCCTACTATTTAGCTGTCACTACTTGTTGTGAATAACATGGAGGCACGGAGGATGCTGGTAAACACAGCCAGCGGAGACAGACATGCCCGCTCTGTTTTCCCCCGAGCCTCATGAGCAAAGATTTGGCTGGAATCTCGGTACAGAAATCACAAGTTACACAGCTAGAGTTTATACATAACACTTTAATTATAACAGCTAAAATCCTAATACATAATATTCTACAACATCCACTCATCTACTCATCTATTAATTATGGACGCTGTGCAGTCGATTATAGCTGTGTGGCTCATTTAAGCTTTTCCATTTACAGTTACTCGTTGTTCTTTCTATGTTTCACAGTCCTGGATGGCTGTCACTCAGGAGGTCATACAATTTGTTAACCAGAAAAATGCTAAAAATATATACTCAGAGGAATCTGCTTAGCAACCGATAACAAGGAAACACAGTGATGTCAAGCAAATGTAAAATAGCAACAAAAGCACGATTTACCACAAGCTGTGGAAGCGAGAGCACAGTTTCTGCAATATAGCTGCTGGCCACCAGTGGCAGCGCTGAGTGCCCTGCTTCGGAGCAGCGCTCCTGTCATGTAAGCGAGGAAAATATCTGTATTGACTTTACGACAGCCTTAAATCAGAGCAGGGCAAGAGCAGAAGTAGGCACCAAAAATGAAGATTACAGTGCGTTGTGCTGCAACGTCTCGTTGCTTATCGGCCAACATATACGTCGATAAATCTGCCAGGCAGGATTATTGGGCTAATGAACATTCGCCTCAAAACAGCACCACCTACAGAGTAAACTATGCTTTTTCAAAAATTACCAACACCCTCAAGACTGGAAGGGAGAAGGAATATATGCACCATAATACAGAGTTTTTGACTTGTAGGTTTTGCTCATTGTCATTGAAATGTTGTCTGCATTATTTATTATTAAAACACTAGTGGACATTAGTAGTATAATGTAGTTTCTGATGTATTGATTTAATATATGATTTAAAAACTATAGTATATTTATCACTTCTTCATCCACGTTCATCCACCACACTTGTACTTAGGGACCTGAATGGAGCTGAGCATAATATTGTACTTGGTGGTTATTGAATGAGTCAGTGTTGTTGATGGTTTGCATAACAATGAATGTTGCTCATTGGCTCTCAGTCCATCTCTGTAATAGGTGCTAACAGGTTTTGAGCATTAGTGTACCGTGCTGTGGTGTGGTGGTAGTAGTCATTGTTGTTGTGGGAATACATTTGTTTTATGCTTCAAAGTGCAAGTCAGCAACCTGATCTCTACTGTGTCATCCAGATATTTGCCAGAGCTTCGTCAGTATTTAAAATACCGAACCTCTCTCTAAACAATATGTGTGAAGTTGTCCCTCTGCTGCAGATTCAGAAGATTTGCTGAACTGTGTTTAGCTTTAAACAAACCGACAGCGCTTCTGATCCCGCTCTTTAAACATGAGCTGAAGTGGAAAACTAACTCAACTAACTTCACTCAATTCGCAAATTTCTTTGGTGTACAGCACAACTTCAGGATCTTAATAAGGGCAAGAAAACTGTTGGTCCTGGAAACCTTCCAACCTAAATTTGACCAGCCACTCGTATTATTTTATCCAGCCAAGTAGATTTTTGTGATAAATATTTTAGAATTCACAGCATGCAGAGACTTTCTGCATGAACTCAGCTTCAACAGGAAAAATTTATTTTTTGGTGTGGGATGTTTTTCCTCCACCACTGTGGATAAGTGGCTGATATATTTCTGCTAGTGGCATAAGTTTTATTTTTTGTCTTGTCAGTATTTGTAGTTGCAGTAGTAGTTGCACAAATTCTAGAAGCACTGATAAAAGCAGTACTAGGAGCATAAGTAAACAGTAGTTATCATTACTAATATAACTAGATGATTACTGGCACACTATTGTAAGCAATAGTACCATAACAGTACCAGTTTGTTTCTTGCGTGTATGTGTAACACAAAAAGGTATTCAATATGTCTCTGACGCATGACCAAGAAGGGTTTAACAGCTGCAGTCGGTCAGCAGTAACAGAGAGGATTGTCGCCAGCGGACAGGCTGAGACTGCCTGCTTTATCTGCTAACGTTTTGTAGTTATCAGCTAGAAGACATGTTGCTCTCTTCCTGTATCTGTGTCTGTCTGCTCCACCAGTGTCACACACACACACACACACACACACACACACACACACACACACACACACACTTACTTGCATGTTAAAACAGTTCATGTCCAAATTTCTGCAGGCACAGACAAAGACACTAATACGCATTCACACCCACATTTGCCCTTACAGACAATAGTAGACTATATTAGAGGGGCTTTTCTTACTGCATTGCACAAAGGAGTTTGATGTTATTCACCTCTGTGCAGAATTACATAGTGTTTCCACACTTCTATTTTTTTCCCTCATCTATTGTTTTTATTTTGCTGAGGCCATCCTTAATAAAAAGTAATTCTGAGTTTTAGTAGGGATTTATTCTATACATTATGTGTAATGTATGTTCAGGATACTATGAGCATATAATCTAGATTATGATCTGTATCTTCTTTTTCCAACACTTCTAACAATGCTTTGACGCTATGCTTGTAATGTGAGAGTGATCTGCTTTTCACTGTGTATGAAAAACCAGACAAAACAAGGACAAGGACTTTTAAGTACTAAAAAATTAATCGATTAATAAAAAAAAACTATTGTAAGATTAATCAACGATTTAAAAGTTTTTTAACGTTTAAAATGATTTAAACGTTGCAGCCCCAACTAATTTAGCTGCAGTTTTATTGTTCTCTTCCCGTCTTGCTGTCGTCTCTCAGTTCAGTTGCTTTTATCTCACCTCAAGGGGGGTCAGTCCTCTCGAAGTCACCCTGGCAAGTGTTAAAGCCCTCATTAGGACACCCACAAGGCTTTGAAGAAAATTACATTAAAATCAGCCACAAGGGCGTTGCTATGGAAACCTTATCAGCCAGAACACAGGGACACATGACATGCAATGATATGAACTCCATATTGTGCCATATTGTGTGTGCATATTGTACATGCATGTAAAGCCGCCATATGGCTGCGCTCCCATACGTACAGTATACACACAGATGTCCGTCTCGCTGCGGCACACACACACACACACAAACACCACCACCACCGCCACCGCCACCATATGGTTGCGTTCCCATACTCTCTCCCAAGATCTGCTGTACAAACACTCGCCATTTCTTCTTCATCTGAAATGCGGAACACACACTTAAAACACACATTTACAACCAAATCCCTTTTCTCCCCCACTGCACATTTGATTTTCACAAGTAGAAGTACGAGAACACACACACATTAACAACAAACAGGTTTACTAAGCAAAAATGCCAAACATCGGGTTATATCCTTTGTCTGCAAGATATTGTTAGAATGTGTGTGTGTGTGTGTGTACAAAGGGCATGGTTGGGGGTAGTGCCTTTGTCTGCAGTGTGTGCGTGTGTGGTGTGTGTGTGTGTGTGTGTGTGTGCGTGTGTGTCTGTGTGTGCATGGTCTCTGTGTTTATTTTTCAGGTCAGTAGAGCTGTCTATGAGTCTTGAATTTTCTGACTGCTGGTTTCTTATGATTGATGTGCACCTCAGGCGTTATCTGTCTGTCTGTCTTTGTCTCTCTTTCCCTACTGCTGCAGCAGTTTTATCCCTAAGGCAGGTTACAAGTTTTTACTGTACCATTGTTACGTCTTTCTCATCTGCTCTGTCTCTCTCTCTCTTTCTCTTCCTCTCTCTCTGGGTCTCTCGCTCTCCATCAGGGTTACTTGAGGACAGTGTCAGTTGGTTTCACTGCAGCTGGGTTTGCTTACTGCAGCACAGAGCACCACAGCAGGATCTAATGTATTACACCTCCAATGGGACAGGGATACGCACACAGGCAAATGTGTGATTGCATACTTTTGTGCGGTGTGTGTGTGTGTGTGTGTGTGTTAGTTCAGTACCCTGAACAGGTCTCAGGAGGGATTACTGTAAGACACTAGCTTTGCCTGATGGTCTTATGATTTCATGCTGTGACATAATAGACATGCACACACTAACGCACAAATAAGCAGACACACGCACACGCATTTCATTCTTCTGTTAAAACCTGTTAAAGTGTTAATGTTGTTAAGTGTCGATGTGGCAACAGCCCTGAATAAAGTTTCCAGATGCTCATATTTGGCTCTGAAAGTCACACCTGACTGCATAACTCCCAGAATCCCTTTTTATACCGGCTTTCTTCTAGCAACTGTTTTCTCATTTCTGCAGCTGAGCAGCGCTCCACTGCACCTCACTGCTGCCTTCCCAGTGGCAATAAACCGTTTATTTATTTTATCATCATGAATAATTCAAAATTTTACGCCTATATTTGAATGTAGTTCTTTTTGCACGGGATAAAATCAAAGGACATAGAACTAGTGTGCAGGGAGAAGAAAGAAAGCCCTAAGAAGGGCTTATTCGTTACAGTATTCACATAATCAGAAATATTTATTATAAAACTTAAAAATTTAGCAAAACTATAGAAGAGATGTAATTTTAACCAAATGAGTTCAATGATTTAATGTAGGAGCCCAATACCTTTTAAACTGAAAAAGAGTAAATCTGTCAGTTATTTTGGAAATAAGACATGAAAAGTGCACATTTAGACAACAGGATCCTAAATTGAGAGGAAGTTGAAGTTTCTTGCAGCAGATGGGGTGCGTAGATTTTATTGGGCCGCAATATTCACCATCTTGTAGCAATCCTTTCACCCAGTCACTTGTGCGATTCATCTATTTGACGAAACCATCCCTTCATTTGTTTCTATCTATTTGTCATTTCATTTCAAAGAGGAAATGACCCATTCTGCAAATTGTTGTGGTTGTTCTGGTGCAAACTTTCACTTTTTCTTGCTTAAGTGCAGACGGCCTGTGGACCCTGAAGAGCCAGTAGAAATGCTTCTTAGAGCAGAGGTCATTGTCTTTGTTGTTTCTGAGGGCTCTCAGTGGCTCTGCATGGCCAGGTTTCATTTCTCTCCTCTCAGATACAGCACATAGTTTATTTTCATATCAAAAATTCATGCGTGGGAACTTATTCAAGGTTAAGGTTAGGCCGCTGGAACTACTAAGTGGAGTTTTCCTAATAATTTCCCCTCATTAGAGTGAAGTGAAAGCGGCTTCCTCTCTGCAGCTTCCTGGCAGAAGGATGTGCAGCGTAAACAGCCTGCGCCTTATATGGACGCTGGCTGTATCACAGAGAGTGTGCGTTTGTGCGCGTGTGTTCACTATGTGTGAAGAATATTTATAGAAGTCTGATAGGAGGACACTCACACAGCTGGCACAGGCTGTCCCGCCAGCAGAGTGGGTCACAGTGGAGCATAGGCTTTACTTCTTTCCCAGTTTGTTCCTCATTTGCTAAAATTTTCCTTTGAATTTTGTTATGGATTCATGACACTTTCATAATTTGTTTCACACCATTTCACACCTTTTTTTTGGGGTTTGTTTCACACTTTTTTTTTGCCCTTTCACACTGTCTTAAGCACTTTCGTGTTATTAATTTGCACTTTGCATCTTCCCTTACTCTACTCTGACACATTTCTAACATATTATTTCACACTTTCTCTCCTGCTTTCACTTGTATACTCCATTTCTTTTAAATGGTTATTCTGTGGTGTGACCTCTCCAAATCTTCTGCCATCCTCCTTGTCAAAGCCCTAATATTTCAGGATTTAGGTATTCTCCAACAATCAGCATTACCGTCTAATGTGTCAGATCTTTGTAATGTATATAGGTTCACTAGGTACATAACATGTGGATCACCATGTCTGATCTACCTGTGTAACACCATCTGCTGGCGACTCTTTATTGTTTTAGGATCCCTCTCGAGTTCTCTTAATAGGGCACTGCGACCAAGTCTTAACACAACCAGTGTTGGATTCTCAGTGATAGTGAGGAATTTTACTTTCCAGCCAGGGAAAGTCAAGAAATATGTTAAATTCTCCAGAAAAGCTGGAAATCTGAGGTTATTTTACAGATTGATGAAAAGAGTGAAGCAGAATTTTACAGTGAAAATCACAACAAAACCAACAAGAAAGAACATTTTTTAGTTCAAAGATGTACCCCATTATGGGCTGCAGTGGGGACTTTGATCACAACCAAACCTTCAACATTTTAATTTAATTTTAAACCTAATTTATGTATTATTTAGTGATCCATTAATTTAGTTGCATTTTCTTCTTTCCTGCAGATCAATGTGCGCGTCACCACCATGGACGCTGAGCTGGAGTTCGCCATCCAGCCCAACACGACAGGCAAACAGCTCTTTGACCAGGTAAGAGACGCATACGAACACTTCTACAGCAGAAAAATACATCCAGAGGGGAGTAGAGAGTCAGAATTCAGCTTCAAATTTGGTCTGTCAAAGTGAACTCTGCGACCTGCTGGAAGAATCACATTATTTGTTATCCATTACTAATGAAAAGTAATACTGAAAGTGAACGTGTGTGTGTGTGTGCCAGTGGGTGCTTGGCTGGGTTTGGGTTGATACTGGTTCTGTACAAAGATGACACACAAAGTGCTCTTTGTCTAAACTGGGAGCTTTCAGGAGACAGTGGATGTAAGTGTTGGGTGGATGGTGTGGGTCTGTGTGTGAATGTGTGCCTGGGAAGTAAAAGGGCAGCTTTCAGCATTGTTTCATGTCAGGCTCTAAAGGTCTGTCGGGGTTGTGGTGACGTAGCGGGAGGAAGACAGAATGAAAGAGAGAATCTTTGTTTTCTGTTTTTTTTGTTGTTGCTCTTTTGTCCGTGTGCTGCTTTATAGTACGAGATCAAATCACAGAACAGCTTTTAAGGCTTTACAAGACAGGTTCATGGAACAATACTGTCTGTCTTATGATCCAAGTGTTGCTTTGTGTGGGAGAGAGAGTCCCATCCGTATTATACAAGAGTCTGCACATTATACTTGCAATCAAATTCTGGTGTTCTTCTAGTAGTTTTGTGTATTTTTCTTCCCGCTGTGGATAACTGGCCAAACGTAGACAATGCAGTGAACACATTCTGATATTTCCAGCTGGGCCAATCAGGGCCCAATAATAGCTTTTTCAGAGCCATCCGAGAACCATCTCGGAACATTATGTCTTTACTTTCAAAATGGGAACAGACCACTCAAAGAAGAAATTGGCTTATTAGCCCTCTAGCTCATGGCTCTGGGGATGGCAGTATTGGTGATCCAGTCCACCACTTCAGCCAAGACTGAAACATCTCAACAACTACTGGATAAAGTGTCGTGAAATGTGGTCCAGACATTCATGTTCCCCTCAGGAAGAATTATAAAAACTTTGCAGACTTTCCATCTAGTGCCATCATAAGGTCTAAATCTCAATTTGTCCTGTAGTTTAGTTTTACAGTTTGGTTACAAACCAATGACATTTCCATCAGCCTCATCTGTACTTTGTGTTTAGTGCTAATTGGCAAATGACATTATACGTGATGAACATCAGCATGTTAGCGTTGGCATAGTAAACGTGTGGGCATGCTGATGTTAGCATTTAAGTAAAAGCACTGCTGTGAAAAAGAGCTGGTCAGAGATATCGATGACTGCCCAAGCGGTATGGTTATTAATTTTAATGATAATTTTATGCCATCACCCACCATCAAATAAGTCAAAGTAGAATGAAGAACCTTTAACTACAGTATATGAAGTACCCGGAGAACCATCTAGTAAATAAAGAGGTTCTTTAGTTGGTGATAGTTCTTTGTAGAACCACAAAGCCTTTTGAAGAAGCACTAATTTTAGTTGTGTTGTTCTGAAAAAACATCCCAATGAGTGCTGAGTGCTTAGTCGATTAATCTTTAATTGACAGTGAATTTTACTATTTTGAAAATTGATTACTCAATTACGTCATTCATCAAGCAGAAATACCAAACAACCGCAGGTTCTAGCTTTTCAAACGTGGGGATTTGCTTTGTTTTTCTGTTCTATAACTTTGGGTTCGGGACTTTTGGTCGGACTAAAAAGCGATTTGAAGACGTCATCTTGGGCTCTGGGAACTAGTTTAGACATTTTATATGTAAGCGATTAATCAATCAATTGAAGAGAATAATCAACAGATTCATTGCCTACTGACTACTAAAAGAGAATGAAGAGGAGACAGAGGGTGAAAAGTGAGTGAGCCGACAGGTGTAGACGTAACGATAGACCCCAGTGGTGGATGACGCTGTGAAGTTTCATATGTCCGTCATCAACTAAGAATAGATGTAGATAAAATGGATACCCTCTCTTTGAAAATGACACAGACTGATTACCAGCATGAGCAAAGCACACAGTTAGGTTCGCTTGAAATTCTGTACATGTATCAAGTTTTTGGGAGTTTGTAGGTCACAAGTTGACAAACTGAATGCAGCATAAACAAGTGAGATGGGATACTTTACTGATGCTGAACGTGATGCCAACGTCTCCGTATACATATCAAAAAACGGATCAGCTTCACCTAGAAACATTTCTTCAGCATGCACTGTTTAGTGGTGTGGTATGAAAACAGTCACGTCTCCCTGTAATCGTTCAACTGCAGTGTGTCGAGGTTACGTGCAGTGCAGGAAACCACATGTCCAGCAGTGAATGTTGAGCTCCGTGATAATGAGTCATGCAAGAAGCAGCCTTCAGTTGGTCCTGAGAGCTGTTCATTTTTAAACGGCGCAGATTCACATGAATGAAAAGAGCGCTTCATTGATAAAGAGGCTGTCGAGCTAAATATAAACAGCCATAAGCTCCTTCAAACACACACACACACAGAATGATAAAAGGCCTCTGTGAGATAGGGAAGCTTTTTATTCAAACTAACCCAAACACCAACATGTAAGCCTGCCTCTGAACACGAACACTTTGATGGACCACAGTCACGCACACTTTTAAAGTTGTCTGTATGAAGTGTTTTCATCTAATATGAAAGTAAGGAGTCCTATTCAGTCCAATCAGCTTCATTTTTCTGTCCCTTTTATGTTGCCTGTCTTTCCTCTTCTCTCTTCCACTTATTATTCCTTCTCTCTCATCCCGACGTTCCCAAATCATTTATCCGCATTCTGAGGCTTTACTTCTAAATATGCATGCTGAGCACTCAGCATCTGCATAGCCATCTCTGCATACCGCATTCCCAGCCCCGCTGGACGCCCAGTGTGTTTGTATGTGTGTGGGTGTGTGTGTGTGTGGGGGGGGGTGTGTGCAAATGTGATAGATTGTACAGTTATAATTGCAACAGCGTGTTTTGGACGGGTGTTTCGGTGTGTTTTTGCATTTGTTTATGTCTGTGATTATTTGATACTCATGGGTATTTAATGTGTTTGTGTGAGCGTGTCTTTCCGTGCCTGAATGCAAGAGAGAGAGTTAATTATGTGGTAGTGAGTGCCGTCGTATTGACTGTGTAAATCACATTAGAGTCTGAGTAAGCGTCCGCATCCCCTCAGGGACTCTCTCTCTCTCTCTCTCTCTGTGTGTAAATGGGAAGATAGTTTGTGAATGACAAAGCATGTGAGCATGTTTGAGAGAGTAGGGAGGGAAGACAAGGAGGAGAGGGGATGGAAGAAGTGAAGCGTCATAAAACTGTTACCTTGCAGTTCTAGAGCACTTTTCCCTGGAGATGGCATCTCCTACAGCTGTTGATTTATTTGTATGTGTGTGCATTTTTCATGGCAACACCAATTAATCATGCATAACTACGTCTACATTGAAATACACTCTATGGCCAAAAGTAGCAGCATTGGACCTCACTAATGCTCTTGTGGCTGAATGGGAGCAAATCCCTGTAGCCAGGTTCCAAAATGTTGTGGAAAGTCTTCCCAAAAGAGCGGAGACTTTTAAAGCAGCAGATTAATGCCTGTGGACATCTCCATCATATAAATTGATAAAGACAAAATGCATTTGTGTCGTTTCAGGTGGTGAAGACGGTGGGTCTGAGGGAGGTCTGGTTCTTTGGCCTGCAGTACACAGACAGTAAAGGCTACGTCACGTGGCTCAAACTCAACAAGAAGGTGAGACACCCTAAAAACAGCCACTCAAAGACTTTCTGCCCGTGTGACCACTTCTAGTTCATTACTTTATTCCTGTTTTTTGTACAGATAAACTGATTCCCTAATATTAAAGTTGTGAAAGCCTGTAAACAGTAAACAGTCATCCTTATGCGACTGAACATGCTAGAAAGCCTCAGAAGTAAACTTGTGTGTATGATCTTATTTTAATATTCTGTTTGGTAGAAGCTTTAATCCAAAGGGCCTAAAACCAGCATCAGTAAAATGTGTCCCTGTCCCTTTAATCTTGTTTCAAATGAAGACGCAGAGTCTGATTCCTTCAAGACTTATTCATATGTTTACATGCTATAAAGACATGTGAAGGCAGAGGGTGAAGGGCGAGAGATGAAATGAGTGTGTGGGTGTTCTCTCCAGGTGACCCAGCAGGATGTGAAGAAGGAGAATCCTCTGCAGTTTAAGTTCAGAGCAAAGTTCTTCCCAGAGGATGTTTCTGAGGAACTCATCCAGGAGATCACACAGAAGCTCTTCTTCCTGCAGGTACTGTGCAACTGATAGGTTACTGTGCCTGCCAAGATATGTTGGTGGTAAGGTCAACCGAAGTGATACCAACATGAGGTGGACTTATTCTGAAAATTGAGCTGTGATTTACAGCTGTTGTCTTTGTGTGTAAGCAGGATTTTGGGTCTTAAGGTGAGAATTTAGCTACCGTCAAGTAATAAAAGCCGGCATTAAATTTCTGGTCATGTTCGATTGTTCTTGGATCAGATATTTCCTAATTGAAATCTGAGTTTTTTTCAATACAATTTTAGATTGTATTATATTGTATAAGTTCTGCTTGTGTTACACATTTAATGTTTGGGAAAGTTGTCTTCTTGTTTCTATAAAAAGGCAGAAATATTTTTGTTTATATTTGTCAACGTAAGATGTCTAAGAAAGGATCATCTTGGTATCAGTACTGAAACTCAGGTGTTGTATCAGGATTAGTATCGAAAAAATGTAAAAATTCATACCTGCTAGTCGTAAAGCCTGGGATCTCCAGACTTCTTATTAATGTCTGGAGTAAATTTAATAGTGATCCCTCCAATAGTTCTTGAAATATAAATTATTTCATTTCGGCCCAACATACTGAAAGATGTGACTGCTGCTTTTTATATTATCTCTACAGTTTATTTACCCAGGAAAGGTTGACTGAGCATCTCGATCATCTCTGCTGGGAAACGTGTGTGTGTTTGTGTGTGTGTGTGTGTGTGTGTGTGTCCTCCCTGCAGGTGAAGGAGGCCATTCTGAATGATGAGAACTACTGTCCCCCAGAGACAGCCGTGCTGGTGGCCTCCTACGCTGTCCAGGCCAAGTACGGAGATTACAACAAAGACGTTCACAAGCCTGGCTACCTGGCCTCCGACCGGCTGCTGCCACAAAGGTACAGTATATATACATAAACACTATACTATACTATACTCGCGAGGACCCACATTGCAATAATTGATTAAGTTATGTTCAGACTAAAAGTGTGAAAACGGCATTAATTTACACAAACACACACACACACAATGATTGTGATGGAGCTGCCATGCAAGGGCCAGCCTTCAGACTGGGTTTCAGTGTGTGTGTGTGTGTGTGTGTGTGCATGTGTGCCCTGTAGAGTTCTGGAGCAACACAAGCTGACAAAGGAGCAATGGGAGGACAGAATACAGACCTGGCACGAGGAACACAGAAGCATGCTCAGGTAAGTGATTGAGGAATCTAAGTTTTGAAGATATTGACACCTGAATGCCCTTGTGTATCTGTGTGCTTAACATCATTCCTATGTTTGTGTGTGTGTGTGTGCAGGGAGGATGCGATGATGGAGTATCTAAAGATAGCTCAGGACCTGGAGATGTACGGTGTCAACTACTTTGAAATTAAAAACAAGAAGGGCACAGAACTGTGGCTGGGGGTCGACGCCCTGGGACTCAACATCTACGAGCATGAAGACAAGTAACCAACACTCACACACACACACACACACACACACACAGTAGCTACATACTTACACAGTTGTGTAGGTAAATTAAATTAATTCATGACAAGTTCAGTAACAGTTTCTCCTCGGAGCTTAACGGGAATTTTGTTGCCATATTTGACCTGCTTGGTTCGGTTTACGGTGTAGTTCGGTGATTCCTGACCTGGGGGTTAGGACCCCTCCAAGGGTCACAGGATAAAGCTGAGGGGTGATTAACAGAAAAGAAGAAAAACTCTTCATTCTGCTGCACAACATTATATTATTTTTCTGACTTAACTGAAGGCTTTTTTAGTAAATTATTGAATAATTTTGCCTCTTTAGAGCTCATTTAAAACAATATTAAAACAATTTGAAAAGAATTACTCTTTGGTGGAACATTACTCAGATATTACTTCATTTTAAGGTATCGTGAGGCCAAACGGTGGGAACCACTGTCTAGTCTAGCTGATATTATCAGCACCTCATCAAAACTGAAGATAAAGAGGAAGAAAATGAAACCACAAGAGAAGTTGCTGTCAATGACAACGACAACACCCACTCACATTATTTTAGGAAGACTCACTGCAACAGTTGATCCACCATTGCAGTTAAATCAACTTGATCGCAATAAACTAATAAATCTAATCTCAACAAGTCTTAATCAATAAATTCATGCTTTTGAAATTACAGTCTTGATCCCCTTTGTCTTTAAAAGTAATGTCACATACATCAAGTGTTCATTTTGCTCATATAAAGTCTCTTCAGGAGAATATCAGGAAAATATTATCTGCTTCTAGTATAATTATTATACTATCTGGGAATTAATGCATTCAAAAGCGGACTTCTACCTCAGCTGCCACTGTAGCTCTATTATAACTAGTTAAAGAATATGAACTGTGGACTTTCTCAGCTCCCTCGATGACCTTGAATTGCATTAGTTTGACAACAGCGCCCTCCTTTGGTGTTGAACAGCACAGCTGATGAAAAACCCACCAACACAGAAAATGAAATACTCCTCAAAGGCTTTATTCTAACACCCAACATTAAAAAATATATTTTTCATTTTTGAAACTTTCAAAGCATCCTCATGTGCTTATATTATTATATAACGTTTTTAGACAAAGAGTTTAGAAGTAAATCATTAATCTAACTTTTAATCATTAATTAAAAATCTCATCACTGCGGCCTCAGGTTGTCCCCAAAGATTGGCTTCCCCTGGAGTGAGATCAGAAATATTTCCTTCAACGACAAGAAGTTTGTCATCAAGCCCATCGACAAGAAAGCTCCAGTAAGTGTTGGAATGATATCTGATTGATTGACGATATTTCTTGATATTGTTTTTACTCTGTCACATCCATCCTTTATATCACCTCCAGGACTTTGTGTTCTACGCCCCTCGGTTGCGGATCAACAAGCGCATCCTGGCGTTATGTATGGGAAACCATGAGCTGTACATGAGGAGGAGGAAGCCCGACACCATCGAGGTGCAGCAGATGAAGGCTCAGGCCAGGGAGGAGAAGCACCACAAACAGATGGAGAGGTACAGCACACGCTGCTTTTGCTTTTTCAGGACTGGTGTGGTTGGTCTGGAAGCACCATCTTTCATTTATTCCTGCTGGAAATTATGGTTTTCCTGTTTTTCCATGCAGTACACACCGCATGGTGTTTGAATGGACAAATATTAGCTGATGTTTGAAGTGGAAATTCATTGATAAAGCTTTGTGAGCAATAGGGGGCAGTGCTGCATTGAAAAAAATCCCACTCGTGTTCCTCATCTGCAGGGCTGAATCTGTTTCAGTAGAAAACAAATAATCGTTTTATTGTTGGTGCTGCATGAAAACATTACACAGCAATCAGTACAGTCATACCAAAGAGCACTGAACACAACAGGCAAAATACAAAGTTTTTCAGTATGGATTAATGTGGGAGACGAGGATCTGATGCTTGTTTTTAAATGACATTCGTGTGGGCGGCTGCCTCTGTGGAGGCTGCAGCATTCATTTCTGTTTTTGTACAGTGTAGAATGTAAATTGGCAGTTTAATGTAATATATTACAATATAACGTTACAAACATAATGTATCACATGCTCAATAACTCATCCAAGCCAGCTGAGTCCAGATATTTTGGGAGGATGAAGCCAGTCAGTGAGGAGTGCCCATAAAATACCTGAAATGATGTCACAAAAACCAAATATAATACATAATATACACAATAATTTTCCTATGTATTAGTAGGTTTACATGCATACAAGAAACCAGGTTACTGTAAGAAATCAAAAGTCTTGATAAGACCAGACTCAATACAAACATTCTATGAATTTTCTTGGTGTATAACTTCAAATGACCAACAGATAAGTCACCGGCTGGGTGTGATGGTTGTTTTCTGCTTTATTTCGACAGAGCGCAGCTGGAGAACGAGAAGAAGAAGCGCGAGCATGCGGAGAAGGAGAAGGAGCGGATAGAACGAGAGAAGGACGAGCTGATCGAGAGGCTGAGGCAGATCGAAGAGCAGACACAGAGAGCTCAGAAAGGTACGACTCCACCAACGTCAAGCATGTACAGGATGTGTACCTCTGTCTTTGTTCATGGTTCCTTCTGAGCTTCGATCATCATTTCTATCATGTTGTGATAATCTTGTACTCACCAAAGTTAATTGTTGGGATCTGACAAGGTGGTGAGCTATCAAATGCTCATTTGAACTTTTCTCTCCTTCTTACACTGAAACAAGCCTGAATGACTAACTTTTTGTTAGAGCCTCGGTACTGTAAGAAACAAGTCTGTAGAATAACTTAAAGAAAACTGTCAAACAGTGTCAAACGGTCTAAAAGTTCACTACAAAAGTAACCAAACTGAAATTAAAGTTAAAATGGAAAACTATGCAGGCATAAGAAATAATGTATAAACCTCACACTTAATAACCCTGCTCACTTAACCCATTATTAGCCTTTTTCAACATTTCCCAAAGTTCAAAGGTCATCTGTTTACCTTGTCTTAACCGCTCAGTGTTTGATGCTCACAGAGCAGGTTTTTGAGAGATGATTTAAACAGCAGCACTGCTGTCGCTTAAAGGTCAGCCAAGAAAAACACACCCAGAGATGCATGCTTGTGTAAAATTAAACATCCTCTCGCCTCTGAATTTGCATAAAGTAGAGGCTCCAACGCAGACTGGGAGGAGCAGCTGCAGGCAGCAGCAGGCCGCATTTTTACTGCTTCACATAAATCCTGCAAGTTCACCCTGATGAAAGTCATGCAGCTGTAATAACAGCCCTTGTCATAAATTAGCATTGTACAAAGAGATTTAAAGAAAGATACAAATTTTACAAGCCTCGACTCCACACGCAGGGCGTTTCAAATGAAGACAGAGTGTTCGCAATCTCCACCTCTGAAAGGTCGGACCAGGAAAAAAAGATTCTTTTATCCAACCACTGAAAAGTCATTTCCAATTATTACATACTCACAAAAGTCATATATGATTAACAACATGCCTTGAAAATTAATGTAGGCATTAATGTAGGAGTACTTGACGTGGAAGAATGTAGCAACTGACAAAGACGAATAAGACAAAACAACACAGACAGTGAGGTTGAGATACTGTTTAATAAGCTTGTCTAAAAAGATTGTTGACTGTTGCACTTCTTTAAACTGTTTAAGCACAACAGAAAATGTTACTTTGATTAGTTAATTCAGTTAAAAGTAATCATAGCAAAGTGTATTGAATTAATCTTTATGCAGAATGATCAAGAAACATGATGCAAAGGGGGCAGTCCTTGCATCAATAAGTTGCTGCAGGACGCTGAAACATTAAAAGAACTTCATTATTTATTTATTTTATAAAGAATTTCATCAAATAAATGATTTCCTTTATCTCAAAATAAACAGAAATGTTGATGACCGTGTGAAAGAATTTCAATTTCAGAAAAAACAAGTTTGATTGAAACTCACCTGTAAACATTCGACTCTTTAATGTTGAAGTTGTTCTGAAGCAACAATTGCTTAAAATGGATTTCCCTGTCATTACACTTGTCTACCACTAAGGGTTTGTTCATATGCATGGTCAAGACTGGTTCTTAATGTACTTTTGAAGCACATGGTGAAACTAATAAATCTGATTCTATGTGTGTAAATGAACATACACATAAAAAACAATGTGTGTGCACAGTTGATAAATGAGGCTCAAGGAGATCGTTCGTTGTAATATAAAACTCTTTGGCTTTAGGATAATAAGGAGCAGATGGAGCATGTTCACAACGTCTGTCGTCATGCATTTTGTTGGGTTCCCCACACACACAAGTTTTAACACAAGTTTAAGATGGTTGGTAACTCATATATTTACATGCGTATGCGTGCAGAGCTGGAGGAGCAGACTCGCAAGGCGCTGGAGCTGGAGCAGGAGAGGAAGCGGGCAAAGGAGGAGGCAGAGCGGCTGGAGAGGGAGAGGCAGGCGGCGGAGGAGGCCAAGGCAGCGCTGGCTCAGCAGGCCGTCGACCAGATGAAGAACCAGGAACAGCTGGTACCTGCACTCACACATCAGTCACAGCGACTGTTCCCAATCCCAACATTTACTCCGTTTAGTGCTTTTGTTCAGGTGAAAGTGGCACCACCATTTTATTCATTTTAGCAAATCAGGAATTGTAAACCGTCACGACTCTCAAGCAGCTTAATTATTCAACAAAGTTTTTATAACTTGTAAGAAAAGCTACCAAACCGCAGCACAGTTGTCTTGTTGTAGGACTGACTAATGCTAATTCTACTGTTTACTGTTCACCATTCAGTGAGCCCCCGTGCCCTGTATGCAAGCATCTGGATTCATTATTGTTCTGCTCATTTATTCAGATTTTTCCTTCATTTTTTCCACCCGTCTATAAATAATAAGTACATCTGCGCAACACCTACAATCAACATAGACCTAAGGGAGCAGGATTTACGATGTGTGTCAACTCTGAAGAGACAACTTATACTAACACAACAACTTCTTTTATTGAGAAATATAAGGTATCAGCTCGTAGGAAAGCTATTTGTGTTAAACCAATGATTGCGTTAAGCCTTTAATCACCAATAGATTAAATTAAATCCCAAGATTCAGACACTAATCAGGTATAACCGTCTTTCCTTTTAATTCGATGTATCTATTTATTCTTCTTGTACTAACATATGATATTTTTTTTTATACCTTCAAAACACATTTTACACTCTTCTGCTTTAAAATAATGAAGTTTATTATTACGCATATATTATACATATGTTATAACCAGCAGTGATATATTTGTTTGGAGTTTACTGATGTTAATACAGCGGTCTGTTCAAATCCTATGATTATATGAGAAGTTGCTAATTCTGTGTGTTTCATGTTATTGTATTTTGGGACTGTTGGTGAGACACCACACTTTCAGTTTGGTAACTTTTTACTGGAACGTGTTGTTATTTTCGACAGGCTGCTGAGTTAGCGGAGTTCACTGCCAAAATCGCTCTGCTTGAGGAGGCCAAGAGGAAAAAAGAAGATGAAGCAACAGAATGGCAACACAAAGTAATGTAACCCCTGTATATAAGTGTGTCTTTGTGTGTGTGTGACACGTTTATGTTTATGTCTGGGATCGTTAGTTCGCGTGTTCGGTTAGAAAAAAGGGAAGAATGCAGATGAACACAAAATTAGACAGATAGTAATATCATGTGCACATGCTGTGGTTTTACCTTTTTAAAAATACAGACACCGGTTGATCAGCAGCTTGTGCGTTTTCGTTTCCACTTTTTGTTACCCATAACCCGAGCTGTCCTCACCACCAGAGGACCCTGTTTACTCTAACGTACAGCGAACAGTGTCCTCCGGCAGCAGAAAAAACAATGTTTTGATGGGTGGGAAACAAAAGTTTGTTTAAAGCTTAAGTAGTGTGGGCAAGGACCAGTTCCTCTAACAATCATTGGCTGATTAGCATCAGGTGTGAAGCACCACTTGCTATACAAAGAAGCCACATTAATACCACTCATTATGTAACAGCACTATTCCTTTTAGAAAACCCCATAGTACCAGTTTCCGGTTCAAAGTTATAAGTAAAAAAGTACATGTCTTCTAAGAGGGATGGATATCCAATTAATATATAATTTGACATGGTGATAATTTTGCTCCTGAATCAGTCTTAGCAGCACAAAAAATAAATACATGTATAAATCATAAATTTAAATAACTCACCTCTAGACATATAAGGCCTGCATTCATCAACAATCTATACATTCATTACAGTTAAAAGAAGCTGTGATTAGTTATATTAATCCCTTTTTATGGTCCCAAATGCAGTAAAAGGGAATGGGAGTTAGACGGGAGGTGCAGCCACTTGGGTTGAATTAAGACTCAAGACTCTGTATCTCCCACCTGGTGCTAATCAGCCAATCATTGATGGATATAAATCCTTTGACCCTAGATGTGGTTTAGGAAGAAATCCACGAGAAAGCGCCTTTCAGACATGCACCCCTTTGTGTTTATCTGATAACAATTTAACATGTCGGTCTCGTGTCTGAATAAACACCCTGGTCATTTTACCTAAAAGTCACACCGGCAATCTCGCTAGGTCGGACCTTGTGACATCTCTGCATCACCTTCAACATGTCACAAGTCTGAAATGAGCTCAGATTAACGTAAAGGCTGCAGCAGCGTGAGGTGAAACATACAGAGGGAGACAGAGAGAGAAATGTGCGTCTTGTTCCGCCTTCTAAGATCACTGTCATACATTTATTATCTAAACACTGTGAAAGTGCCAATTTTAATCTGCTGAGAAGATCGATCTCCTCATATCAGATCCTCACGGTGCGACAGGAGCAAATGAGGTTAAAAATCCCAATGATAATCTGACCAACACAACAGACAGACATGCAATAGGTTCTGTATGTAAAGTACTAATAAGTGCTAATGACAGCAGTAGCAGTAGTAGAATTAAAGGTGTCTGTGATTCTGGAGAAAGCTTGTTGATATTTGAACTCAACAGCCAAACAAATACACCCCTCCCCTCAGTGCTGCTTCAAACTCGCGCAAGTAAAGCACAGCATTAGTTTGTCCTGTGCACGAGCACGAGTTGTGACATATTATACCGAAGTGTTTAGTGGAAACACGGCTAAAGCGTCGGTGTTTGACGACCTGGGTTGGTGGCTCTACCCGAGTCGCTCTGTTTGTTTCCGGTTTACAGAGCCAGGGCTGTGTATGAACACCAGACCGTTTTTTTCAGCGCACACACAGAACAGAAAGCTAGCGGACCGTGAGGAGATATTCTCTGAGTTTGACAAAAAGTGTGTTGGGTTGGAATCGTAGACTACATCTTTAAAGTATGGGGAAGCAGAATTACAATAAAGTACATAACGTACAATATTATGTAAATATTGAATGTAATAGGTTAAAGAGTTTCACGCGAAATGTAGAA
This sequence comes from Oplegnathus fasciatus, assembly GCA_003416845.1. NCBI lineage: Eukaryota > Metazoa > Chordata > Actinopteri > Centrarchiformes > Oplegnathidae > Oplegnathus > Oplegnathus fasciatus. The sequence goes on from NTHP01000210.1 coordinate 787,688, forward strand.
GAATGGGTGTTTGTCTACACTACTTTTGACAGACAGGCTAATTAGTTGCTGCAGTTGATTCTTGGGAATTGCTGATTTTCCCTTTTTATGGGTATTAAAAAGCTTTAAACTGGATTAAAAGATGGCTTTAACCGTGGATGCAATCTTATTGAATCTTGGGTTCAAATCAGCACGGATTTCACAGTGTGTGTCAAACAAAGACGTGTGAGTCATTACAAAGAAAAAGTTTCACAGGACACGTAAGAGTCACCTTAGTGGGGACTCCAGAAATTATTTAAAAGGACAACGAATCTCCCTTTGTCTGTCTCAGTGGGTAATTTTATATTTGCAAACCTTGTAGTTAGTTTCATTTTACATGCATGCGCCTAATTAACAGATTAGTGTAGTATACTGTTAGAATTGAAATGGTTCAAAACGAATTACACAGTACACAGTATGTAAACCTTGATGTCTGTATCCGCACAGAGAAAGCAGGCGTAGAGGTAAAATTGCATTTTGTAACATTTCTAGTATTAAGAGACATTGAAGTAGATTTTTTTGTTACCTGACAAATAATCAAAGCATGGAGCAGTGAAGAACAAAAATCTGAAACATACAAAATAATATCATATGCATATAGATATAGATGGTAGTACATATAGGCTTGATACTTGATACATAGTTTTACAGGAGGAAGGTGTCGATGTGTTCAGACATCATCGAACATGATGATATTTTCACCTCACTAACTATTTCCATGCCTGTAAAAACAAAACTTACAGAAACAAGTGATTGTATTGAATGCAATTATATTTTTGTCTGAAAGAGTTTAAAAACCTCTGAGACTTTTTAGACCAGGATGGCACAGCTATCCAGTGAAACTTGCTTGTGTTAGTGGTAGAATGAGAGTGCATCTGTCCGTATCTTTCTGTATTAATGTCCGTAAACTGTCGCCGTCTGTTTCTCTCTATAAGTATGCATGTGTGTTCTTTGCAGGCTCTGTCAGCACAAGATGACCTGGAGAAGACCAGGGAGGAGCTGAAGACGGCCATGACGTCTCCGCCGGCGCCGGAGCACGACGAGCAGGATGAAACGAACGCAGAGGCGAGTGCCGAGCTGCTCAGCGACGGCGTCACCAGCCACCGCAGCGAAGAGGAACGCATCACTGAGGCGCAGAAGAACGAACGTGTCAAGAAACAGCTGCAGGTAGAGCAGCAATGCACGAGTGGAGAGATACACGTACTGTGCTGAAGGTGTTTTTCTTGCAAAGCTAGAAATTGTATTTCTAAGCTGAAGAGTTCAAATAATAAACACAGTGCAAGTTAGTGGAACTTGAGACACGCTGACACATTATTGATGGAACATGTCACTCATGTCATGTTATGACATGAAAGAAAAGCACGAAACCAACACGAGAGTGAACTCATGACAAGCTGCCAACTCAGATATGAGGTATTCCGGATTATTCAGGTTCAGGGTTATTCAGACTTCCTCCCAGTAGCTTACACTCTAGACTCCCATGTGGAAGGATAAATGATTTTTAAGTATTTTAGAATCAGGGCCAGGCAGAAATCGATGCATCGAGGTGATACTGAGTCACAGTGATGGAAGTTATTGAGGTGTTTTTTATTACATGGGAAGAGTTTTGTTTTTGCATTAACAATCAATTTTAGTATTTTATATGTAATCTTGCATACATTCTGCACATCATGATAAATATATGAATACCACAAAATATTATTATTAATTTATTGATTTCAACCATATCGCACAGCCTTAGGTAGGGAGAAATATTTTATTGTGTGTGTGCACAAGTGTCAGCTCCTTATACCATCGCACACCATCCAGTTCCATCTGTGAGACGTCACTGGACCAAAATTTCAATCTAAAGGTTTGCTAGAAATCCAAACAAATGCAGTTACTGCACATTTTCAACATGAGACACATCTCATACAATACTGGCCCCACTTTGTTCAAATTTGTAGGAATGTTGTTACTTGGCACTGCGTTCTGCTGTTTAAATATTACATTAGCTGGCCTTACAGGGGCGCTATAATTAAATTGTTTTACATGGTTACACAAATTAAACTGTTACAACCAATCAGTATATTACTGATTGGTTAGATGTGCCATGATAGCAGAAGGACAGTGTTTTCCTTTTGAAACATGATGTCTGAACACACCATAAGACAACCCTCATCTCATTTTTACCAAACCAGAAGATGATGCGTCATGGTCTGGTGACAGCAGGATAATAAAATGGTCAATTTGTCTCTAGAAAATTATACACCGCTGAACTATGATGCAATGTTCTCTATCCCTCATCACCTCTTTCTCTGTCTCTCTCTCCTGTCTAGGCTCTGAGTTCAGAGTTGGCCGAGGCCCGGGATGACACCAAGAAAACGCAGAACGACATGCTGCATGCTGAGAACGTCAGGGCAGGCAGAGACAAGTACAAAACCCTGCGCCAGATTCGCCAGGGCAACACCAAGCAGCGTATTGATGAGTTTGAGTCCATGTGAGCCGGGAAGAAGGGTGGACACAACGATGAAAAGAGACAGCTAGTCTCGTTGCCATGTCAACGCCTCACTTTCCTTGTAAAGCCCAGAACCTGCTGCCCTCCCAGGAACTCCTGTTTTTTTTTTCTATTCAGGAGAAAGACCGGCTAACGGGCTTTGTAGCTTCAGCCTCGCCAAAGCTCTGCCTAGCAGCGGTTGGCCAATCACACTGCTAACTGCTTTTTAGAGCTCCGCCCCCACCCCAACGAAGCACACGTCTTTTGATCTGTCCGAAAACATATCCTGTCAAACACGGACTTCTCCCTTCTACAATTCTGGCAGTTTTAATGCTTGCATGTATGATAATTAAAGAACAACAGGACCGTTAGGCAAAATGAGAGACTGGACAGAATTGGTTGATATCGTGCTTTTATTCAACTAAATGAAATGGCCATTTGTAGCTTGTTGATGTTGCTGGCACGCTTGTCCGTAAAGCTTTAATATCTGTACCTTACTTTTACTTCTTTTGTCATCAGTTGAACAATTTAAATAATTTGTTAAAAAAAGAAAAAAACGCCTTATTTGTCTCATTTCCTTCCCGTCTAGTATTACTTTTTGTCATTGTGTGTTGGGAAAGTTAGCCTCTTCGGTTCTGCTGTCGGTGTCGTTGATCTGTTAATGTCGCATCAGCTAACTTATCTCCTTGAAAGGCTGTCAGTTTGCAAATGCTCACTCTTGTGAGTTGTGAGCAAACAGATATGCAAACTGCATTTGCTTATTTTACATTCTTACTGTGCTGGCATTCTCCATCCATTGAGACATTTGTTCAAATATATATTTTGCCCCACAATAAAGAATGAATTTATATTTCCAACTCTGCAGCTACAGCATGATGTTAAGAGTCTGACTGAGGTTAGAGTCAGTAGGGCTGGATTTATTGACAAAGGGTGTTGTGTCAGATATACATGTTCCAACCTGGCACAGTATTGTTATAAAATTCAATGAAAGCATGAATTTGCTGTATAAAGCCGGTTTGTCACGAATGACTTTTCTGTTGGTAAACTATCGGACTGTGCACATTGGTGAGACACAGCAAAAACCACATAAGAAGACATGAGAAGACGTTAACAAATGATTACGTACCATCATGTTGTCACCTGCTGATTTAACTCACACAGACACTCTTCACTGCTACCAGCTACAGCAGAAAATCCTTTAAAATGACAGCAAGAACAAACTCATTCATTGATTATTAATGTAAATAGTAAAGTAAATCTATTACGTTAAGATTTATCATGTGTTATCTTTACTACTTTACTACTGACTTCAAAAATTTTAAAATAACATTTGTTCTGTAAAATAAGTGTTTTGTTCAAAAATATTTATCATCTGATTACCCAGATTTCTATGTAGACAGTTGCGGTTTAGTATCAGGAAATTATTAGTTTAATAAATCCAAATAAAATGGTTAACACAATGGTTAAAACAAATAATGTTTGACCAAACACAAACAAATAAATCTTCACTTGGGAAACAAACGCCTTTGGAGCTCGGCAGTCATGAAGAGGTTCAACCTGACAAGCAAAGTCTGAAAAATCCACCAATAAAAGCAAACTACTGTGAGTTGGTCTAAAAATTGCTGTGTTATCAACAGCTAACATTTACCTGATCTTAACAGTTGATAAAATATAGGTTATTTTGTAGTTTCCTTTTAACTGTAAATCTGTAACTTCTCAAAACATGCTGTAGCAAAATGTTTGTGTGGAAAATCAAAAATATTTGTAACCACATAAACATCGAACTGATGTCTCAACCCAAAATATACTGTGCATATATACAGTATATACGTATATACAGTATATACACATGTACTGTTTCTCCAGCTGGATCTCCTCAGTTTCACTGTAAAATAACATTCAGGAGACAACAAGGAAACTCATAAGGACCAGACAACACATGAAAGCTTGAGTAGGGCTTTTATTGCTCACTTTTACATCACATACAAGAACAGTCAGCACGTCTCATTTGGCCGCAGTTTCCCAGATTCTGTAGGTATGACAGGTTTGTTTTTTGCGCTGTTGTTTTGGGTTTCACTGCCTAAAGCTCAGTTGAGTTTCACGGCCCTGTAGCACAAACGTCTGAAGAGAGACCCACTCCAAAATGACATGTTTTCATAAAATAAAAAAGATGAACAAAGACACAATTAGTGACACAAAGGTAAAACTCAATTTCATTTGAATCTCAAGTTTGTTTTCTTTTGTTTTTCTAAGATGGATAATGTATTTGGGCTGGGCACATCCTGTATATGGAACTCTTTTCAATATCAACTTAAAGCACCACCTTTTGTTAGTACTGCACATGATGCTAAAAACACAATTTGAATGATCAATATACCTTTTGAATCAGCAGTTTTCCATGACAGCTTTGGGTTTTTGGAATGAAACTCTTCATCAGCCAGCAGGACACACAGTGAGACAGCAGCAATGGTCAAACATTTTAATATCTTATTTTTATTTTGGTTTAATATAACCACCATTGACCTGAGCAAGGGGAAACATCAGAAAGCAATAAACAGCCTTTAACTTGGCTTTGGTCCCTGAAGAGGTGGCACTTAAATTCTTTCTGTAGCAGAAATGAAGCCTATATTAAAGCACATTAGAAGTAAAGGTGGGAATAAACTGTGATAAACAGGAACACAACAGCTGGATTTGAGACCGTTTTAGAGCAACAAATTACAAAACAGCATTTTATCTGTCTAGACGAAACCCACACATACATTTTTAAAGGAGTGTTCAGACTGAACGAAAAGCAAATTTTAGGCAGCGCGATTGCATGACTAAATGCAAGAGGATGTTAACTGTGGAAAGCCCGTTGACCACAACAATATCATCCTTATTTTTCTGTTTCAAAGGGCTTATCAAGGCTTTGTGGGATGGCTGGCAGCACAGGATTGACCCTTACCAAAAGCTGATATGTTTTACATAAATGTTTGCCCAAAAGCAAAAAAATCAGAAAAGAAAGTCTAAATATTTGTTGAGGAGAAAATCATTGTTGCAGTTTCATTCAACCTTGCTATGTCATCACAGGCACAAACAAAAAAGAAGCTGCTTGGCTGAATGAAGTCGCATAAATTGCTGAAGAAAGTCATCGGGTGCCTACAGGCCTTTTTCACTGAGGACACGTCACAGTGGGATAAGCACAGGTGCAAGTAATAAAACTGATGACGGCTGAAATCAGGGTGCTGGTTATGCATGCTGGCTCACTGTTACACTTCCTGAGACGCTCGACTAGTAACACCTGTGACTGTGCTGTGAAAAAGGCCTAAATGAGCAAGCTTATTGCTACACATGCGAGGGTTGATGAGCAGACAGCGTGATGCCAAGCATCTGAGCTTACACAGCACACACCGCACACACACGTCTGGTGTGTATATTGCTAGCTAATGAAGAGCTACAGTTAACATCTGTGCAGCCAGTACATTTCCTGTTTGTGGCAAAAAACATGGACTACAAAAACACTCAAATTAGTGTGAATAAAGCGGTGTGGAAATTTGCATGATCCTATTCAGTCTGAACATTGTCAAGTAACATTTGTGGAGAACTCCAAACATAACATTAACAGAGTTAGCAATGTGTACATCCCCTTATTCAACAACACTGACACTGACTACAATCTCTTCTTGCGGATAAACATCATGTATAATTACAAAAATAGCTCTTTAACAAGTTCATGATAATAGAAAAATAGTTTTTGCCCTCATACACTAAATAGGGTTTTTAATATCCACAGGAATGTTGACACAACACCTTTAGAGGTTTGTTTAATTAAACTGTAGTGCCTCAACCCTGTAGCAAACACTAGCACACAGTGCCAGCCAGACCAGCAGGGTGAGAGCACCTCAGTTATGACTGACTTACTCAGCCGTCACTTCACAGTTCAAGGCCATTTGAGTGTCAGAGAAAAACAAATCAACTGACAGACTTTTTAGCCGTGCGATGGGACGAGCGAGAATTACTGAGGACTTGTTCCTGAGATGACACCTTTCAGATTACAGTACAGCCCTTGAGAAGAAAGCTTTTCAAGTAAGAGAGCTTCAAGGCAATAAAGAAGAAAATGTTTGTGTTTGTGGTTTTAGATTTCTGCGAAAGGCATCCAGAAAGATTTGGAGCCCGGGGCACAAATTTAAGAAGCAGTTTTGGTTTGAGCCAAACCCATTAAGACCTTGTCTCTTTTTACTGCACACTCACAGTCTATTTTTGCCCCACAAATGAAATACTGTTCCGAGGTGGAGTATGACACTAACGAGCTTCAACACGTCTCATGAGTAAAGAGAACACATCACCTTTAACCACACCCTTATTTTTAACACCTTTAACCACAGTCATTTTCAGTGTCACATGTGCTTTTCACCATGGTTGGGCCGACTCAACTTCTACCCTGGGTTGAGGTTTTATATTTTTTGGGCTACACAGTACCATGCTTTCAGTTCACTGACAATATAAACAATAACAATAACTGTTTCCAAAAAGTGCATTTGAGACTTTCTCTTTCCTGCACTTGGGAAAAAAAGGGAATAAAACCCCCCACTCATATAAATAAAGTAACAAAGGTGACAAAGTTTGCCACAAACACTCAAAATATTCAACTCGAAATATTTTTTGTTTAAATATTCTCATATAAAACAATGATCTTGTTTAAAAAGTTTACAGGATACAATTTGTATCAACAAAGAGAAGTGTCATCTGGCTACTAGATATTGTGCTAACCAGGCGAGAGTTTTAGCTTTACAAACAGTTCCTCAGACATTAAAATAATCCCATTGGTGGACAAATGCAGTTCAAAGTGCTTTACATTAACAGTAGACAACTTAAAAATACTTTCGAAGAGTAGTTTGAAAAAATAATACTCATATGAAATTAATTATAATAATTACTTTTGGTCGGACAAAACAAGCAATTTGAGGAAGTCCCCTTGGGCTCTGCAAAATTGTGATGGGTGCTTTTTTCTACATTTTGACATTTCATAGATTCAATGGTGAATTGATTTACATGTAATAAAAATAACTGTTAGTTCCAGTTCTTGTACAGAACATTGCTCTTTGATACCTGAAACTTAATCTAGACTTGCCAAGTTTAAACTAGTTTTATTCGCTTTTTGATGTTTAAGTACGGTGATTAGTCCCAGTCCGTGATTAAGAAAGCTATTACCACTTCAATTTTTGTAAATAATTGTTTTTTAAATATTTGATTTCTCTATTTACTAAACCACTGAGTTTTAATTGAACCAATGAGATTATTAGTGCCTCTGAGAAAAGTTTGTAGAACTAAAAACTACTATCTATAGCTGTTTCCACTGTTGTTATGATATTAAGTGTCTGGTAACATACTCCATGGGAAGATTTTATTTTTAAGAAGGTGTTTCCCAACTCTTGCAAGTCTGTCTGACTTTTACTGCAAATGTGTGGATCTCTGTGTATTTAACAGAAAGGTACAAAGGAGTTATACCCTGTTTGAGGCGGCTAAACCCTCCTAGTGGTGTCACCATTGACAAAGGAGACCCTGTGTCTCATGCACCACAGACATTCACATAAAAAGGTAATAAATTAACACATACTTTAAATTAAAATTAAAATAATACCAACAATCTTCATTCCACCTAAACATTTCTGGTGACCATGCTCTCAACAGCCACCTTCATATGATTTAGAATTTTAGATTTAGAATATGGTTTAAAGAACAGAGGGTATGTTTTTAAAAAAATCAGTACTGAAAGCTGATGAACCGTGAAGTCAGCTGACAGGGCTATCCTAGCAGAGGAAATACACTCTAATTCATAAGTGAACAACAGCTTGGGGTTTTCTAGTGGAGTTTTTGCTATCGTCTTTTGTGAGCGCCGTCTGAGTTTCACTTCCCTGTGGGGGAAATCCACAAAATCTCACCACAGCATCTGATCTGCCACCTGTCAGTATAGAAAGATCTGTTTGTTGAGCTAATTCGAGCATTAAATACAGTAGGAATGTATTTGCAATAAGGCCGTGAAATGTAAGATTGACTATATTCTTTTACATACCCCACATTGTCATCTCAGTGGCTGGTATTTCACTCAGATGGAAAGTACGAATTTGAGCTATACTTATACCCTGATATGATTGCCAAAAAAAACAACAAAAAAACCAAAGCTGACAAGAAAACACAACAATAACAAAAAAGTGCCAAAACAGAATAATTTTAAAATATGTAAATAACTTAAAATGTAACAAATAAATTAATTTCAAATGAACAACACTGTCACCCTTGAAACACATTAAAAGCCTCCCTAAGCACACCGGTGTCTTGACTCATAAGCATTAACATTAAACCCCAACCTTTCCTGATATTAAGTGCTGAAATAGCAGCAGAAAATATGACAATTCTGGGATTTCCCTTTACAAAAATACCATTAAAATTAATGAGACAACTTCCCTGCAATGAAAAAAAGCGGTCCATTAACAGCTTAATGAGCTTTATCTCTTGTGCTTTTGGTTTATGTATGTTCAACCTGGCTTTAATAATCAAGATGATTGCAGAAGTGAGTTAAGATCAAGGTGTAACTTCTGGCTTAATTCAAGAACCATGCTGTGATTTCTCCATCAAAATCGCAGCTGCAAGCTCCTGAGCATCCATCATAAGAGGGTGCTTGGTCATCACCATCCTCACCAAGTCTGGAGGGAAGATGCGGCACAAGTTAACAAACACCCTCTCTCTAAGGTCCTGGTATCGACCTAATGCAGGTGGCTCCTGGTGCTGGGGCACTGAGGGCAGGTGGCTTTTGTGGGTAGTGATGGATGGAAGGGAAAGCTGTGGGGGTGGTGGAAGACCTGATGCAGAAAGGCCACGGGGCGATGAATGGGCTTGCCTGCGCCAAGGAGAGTGCCAAACCTTTTCATGGACTTCTGGAAGGCTCTGGAAGGCAAACAGATCATAGCAAGGCTTAGGGGACTGCTGGTAATTGGGGTCCCAGTTTATCTGATGCTGTGGTTGTTGGTTTAGCCCAGAGTGGTTTCTTCTAAAATGAAGTGGTGACCCTTGGTACACTTTGGAGCCCTGGAGCCTGCCTTCCTGCCAAAGGGAGCCAATCACATTGGGGCTGAGGGGGGAGCTCTGAGAGTGGGAGTGAGCTGTGGATGTTTGGGGTGGACGAGCTGGGAATTCCCCTTGGAAACTGCTCAGCAATGGATGCTGAGGGTGGGGTGGGATGTAGGCCGAAGGGGGCTTGAAGGGATGTGGAGATGCATGAGAGGTAACAGAAGTTGGAGGGTCTTCCAAGGCAAAACCATGTTGTCTCTGCAGTGCTTGAGGAACGGGAAAGCCGTGAGGAGCACGCTGGCCCAGTCCAGGAGGAATACGGCTAGCAGGGTGAGCGTACTGGCCAGAGCAGTGATGATGGTGGTGAGGATGGTGGTGGTGATGGTGGCACTTGGGGCCATCGTCTAACAAGGGATCAGGGGAGAAAGAGTCTGAGCTGACACTGCCTTCACTGCTACAGTCTGACGGCAGTGATCCAGCTCGCAGATCAGCTGGGAAGAAGCATTCAGGACTCTGTGGCACTACCAGACTGAGGCTAGAGTAGGCCTTCATCAGTGAGCTGTAGCCCAGGTCTGGAGACTCACATCTGTGGTAAGTTTCAGCCTGGCTTGGTCCTGAAGCTCCAACAACCCTGGAGCTGCCTCCGCCACTTCCCCCTGAGTGCTCCCATCTGTCCAGGCTTCCTGATGAAGGGGGCCCCCCTGGAGCAGGATGCCCTAGAAAGCTGCTGCTACAGCTACTGCTGCTGCTGCTGTTGCTTCCCCTACGTCCTTCCACTTTGGACTGGACCCGAAGCCTGTCCTCCAGGAGGTCATTGAAAGAGCGCCAAGGGCTGGGGTTGGGCTGTTTCTTTGGGGTACCCCGAATTGGCTCGGCCTCAGCCATTCCTTCTGGTTGACCAGAACTTTGGCTCCTCACCATCAGGGCATCTTCCAGCAGGCCTCTGGAAGCTACTGATGAAATTTTGGCACTGGCACGGAGCTCATCAGCCACAGCACGCTGGGGCTGGCTACCCCTCTCAGGGTGGTAAAACTTGCACTTGTGGCCATATGTGCACTTCTTCCCTGAAGGAAAAAAAAGAAAAGCATTTCTCACTAATGTGCTGGAATGAAAATGTTTTATGGCATCTTGGTTAGTGGATAGTATTTGTATCTTTTTTTATCTTGTGTTAATTCCAATGTTCTAGAGCGGTGATACTCTCTAGCATAAAAACAAAATAGTTGAAAAAAACATATTTGGGGCATGTTATTTTTGATCAAGGAATCAAGGAATTTAAATTAAAAATGAAAACATTTTTTTCAAAATTTTCAAAATAAAAAAAACGGGTGAAAAAATCGAATTTGCAGCACAGACACTCTTACACCCTTGAAAAGGCAGAACCAGATTAAAGCAGTCAACAACAGTAAGTATTTCTTATTAAGACAGAAAGACGTTTTTTCAAGTTCTCCACTGGCAAGAACAGAAGTGCATATAAGTGCTTATTTTTACCATAAGGACATGGCTGCTTCCTGTGTTCAGGAACAACAGGCCTCTTCCTCAGGAAATTCTCCAGACTGGGTCCGTGGCGTCCCAGCGGGTCGTCTGGTGGCATGAACCTAATACACAATTAATAGATTAAAGTTTTCATTTACCCCAAATTTCACAAAAAAACATAGACAACTTTAAATTATCCATTTTCATCCTGTTTCACTGAGGATTCAATAACTCTCACAGCAGAGGGAGACTTTATCAGGGATGTTCTGCAGTGAGGAATCTAAAGACGTGCATGGATCACAACAGATCAGACCAGTTTTTACACTGTATTTGAATTCTAGGGGGAGCTCTACAATTTGTATAAGCTGTAACAACAATACCTTAACATTTACATTTTAGACGTTGGCGAGAAGTAATAAAGATCAAAAGAACAGCGATGAGGAAATGAAATTGTCTGATACGTAAATAGGAAGTCCTCAGATAATTCCCCTGCAAAAATGCATTGTGCAAATATTGGAGGGATACTGGCTTGGTTTTAACATCTTTTAGTGTTCTTTGGTGGTTGGGACACATACTGGATGTTGTAGACGAACAAAACCATTTCTTGGACAGAAGTTAAAGCCTCCTAAGCCTCTGTCTTTGGTCTATTATGCATTTTCCTATACATAAAAAAACTGTTGCCACATTTTCTTCACCAATGTAACAAATGGATTTTCAATCTTCTGTAACAGAATTTTTAAAGGAAGTTGTGGTTTTCTCTTTTCTTCACCGCAACAGAATTTGTTCTCCCTTGGCATGAGTTGCTTACTTGTCGTTTACAAAGGAGTACATCAGTAGACGCTCATCAATGAATTTCTTCCACTCTGGCTTCTCGTTGGCTAGGTCACGGTAGTTGTCGTTGGAAACAATGATGCCGTCTGACTCGTAGGCCAGTTTGACAATGAAGCGGTCATCATAGCAAACCACGCGGCGTCCCTGCACACGGCGAGATGGAGTGAAGACCAGGATCTTCTCTTTCTCTAGCCGCCGAAGGATCTCTTGGTCTGAAGAAAGAGAGGATATAAAAAAATATATTAAAAAAGGACAAGAAAAAGTTGATAATTGTTCCATTTGGAATTGAATGATTCATTGTGATTTTAAATCATCACTGAAAGCTATAGTAGCTATTAGAGAGTTACCTGTAATGAGAGCATCAGGTCGTGACTGCTCCTTTCTCCAGGCAGGGACAAAAACAGTGATGTCACGGTGACCTCGCTCCAAGAACCAATCAACAGCCAGCTGGATGCCTTGACAGGAGAACACTTCCTTATTTCCATGACTGCAAGAGCAGAAAGACATGTTAAAGGCATGGTCAGTGATGCAAATGCAAACAAAAGGGTTGCTCCACCACCAAAATTTAAAACATAGGACTGAAAACTTAATATGATTCTTAAATGTCTTTATTTTCATAAATTGAAACAGATCCACCCACAGTATGGGGACGTAACTATCAGAGATGAGGCTAAAATGGGTGACCCAACATTTCTCAACGTGGATGAAAACATGGATGAAAATAATTATGATGAAGATGATTTGATGCCAATTGACAGGTGTCAGAGTAGTGCACGTTGTGAGACAGAAAATGAGCATGCCCCCGCTGAAAGAAACAAACCAGCCAGCTTTTTCAACACCTAAGCTTGATATTGTGGCGTTCCCTGTTCAGTTCCCCACAGGTTAAAACACATCAGATGAAAAGAGACTTATTAAATAAACACAAGAACATCAAAACAAGACTTTTCTGTAACCATTTGTTCTTTGCACAGTTTGTCACTGAGCTAAACTTGGCTACTTTAAGCATGACAGTACAGTTCAGAAAAGGAAAGCCTTCCACCAGACATGACCTATATAACCTAATATAACCTCAAGAAAGATAAACAAGTGGTTGAAACCCAGAACCATGAAACCATTATTCAAACATCTAAGCTCTGGTTGCAGATTTGGATTTCCCTAACCACCTGCCAGAAAGACAATGATATCAATACCATGTGATGACAGTGATTCACTGCAAGTGGAAATAACAAAGAGCAAGCTCAGACCACTGAACCAGTGAATGAACCTGTCACTGCCTCCCTAAGTTTGCAACAGCTTCTAGCTCAATTTAATTTAACATTTGATGAGCATGAACAATATCATGAACAAATCCAGTGAAGTAAATGGAGTTAATGGATAGAATCCACATTTACTTGCAGCTTGGGACACCAATGTTGATATCCAGTATATTCTACGAGCATATTCTGGGGTCACTTATATAACCAGTTACCAAACAGAAAAGGCTGGGCTTTCTGAGTAACTCAAAACAGTCATTCAGAACTCCAACATGGACATTGTCAATGGATGTGATGAAATGAGTGGTATCATGCAGGCATACTGGAAAAAGAGAGGTCAGCGCTCAGGACTGTGTGACTTGTGCATGTGGTATTAACATGAAGAAGTCTTCACGCAGCGTCGTACTCATACCAACAACGCAGTGAAAATTAGTCGTCCCCTCTCGCACTTGGAAACTTCACAGGAAAAAATAAATATGTTATGGGTGTCCTCTGTACAGCCCAGCTTCAGCACCTCAACACGCCACCCCAGTCTCTCTGAGGCTGGCAGGGAGGGAGTGTGGGCCAGAAGATTCCCACAACAAAAACTTTCCCAAAGCCTGATGTGACTGCTTGATTGTGCACGGAGAGAAGAGAAACGGAACTGCAAGGCTTCTTCGTTGTTAAGAAAAGAACACACTGCTACACTGCATTTTTATCTCTCAACCACAGCAATATCTTCATTGTTCACTGATATGATAACAACTGATATACCAGTTGTTATCATATCGCATATCAGTGGTCACAATCATGTATTCTATTTACCGTAATATCCTCAGTCAGGTCTTAAAACTGCAGGTAAGACTAAAATATACTAAGCACAGCTTATATTTCTTAGGTAACCACATTGTTGTTGAACTTAATTTAACTGTCCATGTTAATGAAAACTTATGTGGTCACACAACATATTTAAGTACATATAAGTACATGTACAGTCAGATGCAAATAAGGTAAGCCTTTTGCATCTCTTACACCAATTTGTACCTCTCAGATTTAATGTCATCATGCTTTATGCTGCAAGAATAACATAAAGTTCAAGTCAGCACAAAAGTCTGGAAGTCTATGATGAGGAATTGAACCTGAGATAAATGCACCCATATGAGAGAAATATACCTGTGGGAGAAGGAAATTCATGTGAAAGCAGAAAGTTGCATCCAGTCAAACAAGTTTTATTATCAGAAAGAGTGTCTGTGTCCAATGTAGGAAAGCTTGTAAACAATGTGCATGTGTGGAAAGGTCAGTCAATGGAAACTTGACAATGTGTTGGCAATCAATGAAGGGGAAACATCCTACATCTGTGTGAGCCAGACTTGTGGAAGCTGGAGGCTGTGTCCAATCAACCAACTCCACTTATCAGAACACTGTTCTGATGACAAATTGCCCAGAGCAAGGACTGAACTTTTTGTTTGATTTGCTCAT
>NTHP01000210.1:802255-823190 GCA_003416845.1 Oplegnathus fasciatus
TGGCTCTGGTAGAGCCACCAACCCAGTTCGCCAAATACCAACGCTTTAGCCGCGTTTCCACTAAACGCTTCGGTACAATATGTTGCAAAGCTTGTGCACGGGACAAACTAATGCTGTGCGTTACTCGTGCAAGTTTGAAGGAGCACTGAAGAGAGGGGTGTATTTGTTTACCGGTTCAAATATCAACAAGCTTTCTCCAGAATCACAGACTACACCTTTAATTGATTTAGGATTTTTACATAATCAGTTGCAGCAGGAGTAGCTGAGCAAGATGATATACTGTATATGTGCTTACACAGTGTTAAAATTAAGGAAGAAATTGTAAGTTGCAGAAAGGGGATGGTTGGGAAGGAGTCAGCCTGCAGGTTATACGGCAGTGAATAGGAGCTTGGCAGTGCTCCATGTATCAATAAAGGTTTATATATTAGGACTATAACTCCTGTGGGTTAGATGTTTACATCTTTAGAGAGATAATGCTTGTGGCTGTGTTTTAAGGTATTATATGTGCTTTAAGAATTGTTTTTTTTCCTGATCTAGATAAAACACTGCTCCGCACTGTAGCTGATCACATGACATGCTGCTGAAGTCTTGGCTGTAAAAGCAGTTTTGATATTTTGGGAGTTAACAACTGAAGTGATTTTCATTCTTGACTTAATTTCAGTTTGTAGTCCATTGGTTGTTGGAGTTTTGTAAGACTTACTCTCTACTTTTTGACCCACAGTTGAAATCAGCAAAAGTTGATGAACACAAGGTTTTGTTATGTCATATGTTCGTATGGTTACTAACTTGGCTACTGTAGTTAAGCTACTAACAACAGCCAGATAATAGTTCATTGTTTCATCTGACCATTCCAAGGAAAAAACCATAGCTATTTTTGTCATAAATTGGTGATCTCAGTTAATAGCCACTGTTCCCTCAGGGTGAAGCATCAGTGCAGTCATCATGTAAAATGTGTTTACATGTATGTGTAAGTAGAAGGCAGAAGAGCATAAACTATTCAAAAGCTTCTCTTCCTTACCTCATGGCTACATTGCTCCCATCCACTACAACAGGCCGAAGGTTTTCTTTGTCCTCCAGCAGCTGGGACGGACACAGCAGTCGGCAGGAGTCCAGAGAGGAGTTGGAGGAGGAGGAGGAGGAGGAGGAGCAGGCCAAAGATGATGACAAAGAGGAGGAGGGAAACTGAGAGACAGTCGAACCTCCCTGCTGCTCCATCTCTGTCTTGGTTCCCAGTTTGACCAGCTCACCCAGGACGTCGTTGATGAGCGCATCTGGGCCCAGTTTCCTCAGCACCAGCAGCACCAGCTCCTCCGAGTAGCCTAGCTTGAGAGCAAACTCCACCTTGCTGCGGTAGTCTGTGGCGGGGTCAGTGGGAGATGATGTTCTTGGCTGTGGGGGGTCTCCAGAGGATAGATTTGGTGCCAGGTCCAGCCTGACTGTCTGACAGACTGAGGATGACTCTTGGTGGTGTAGGTGACGCTGATCCTGCTGAGGGTTTTGAGATTCAGAACCAGACCCATTCTGGAGCCGTTCATCGTCACTGTCGAAGACAGCACTCTCCTCAGAGAGGTTACTGCAACTGCTACTGCTGCTATAGCTTGAATGAGTACTAAAACTAGCGCTACTACTACTAATACTGTTACTACTGTTACTTGGGGCACCAGCTCTGACCTGTAAGACCCCTATATTCCCAGCACCCGTCACATTGCCCAGGCCGGCCTGCCGCTCAGCACCTTCCACATGGAGGTAGTCCAGATCCAGCCCCAGGCTGAGGATGTGGCCTGTCCCATCCTCCAGATGGTCCTTCACGCCCATGAAGCTGTCTCATACATCCAGCTCCACGTCCTCCGTGACCTCCCAGGTACCTGACGGTCCCCACCGTTACTGCTGATAGTTAACAGCTCGCTGACTGGTCCTGGGAGTGAAGCTTGAGGGAGACACAAAATCGACTGGTTAAATTCCTGAGGACTGCATGAAAGTGATAGTATGCAGATGTTTTTGAGTCTGCAATATGTGGGGATCAGTCAAGTCTAGAAGGTCTATTAATGTAGATACAGACACAATCAATTAATGGTTTAAAAAAACTGCTTGTATGCCTTTATAATACCACTTTCACCAGGTATTAGCATGTGATATGTATCTGGATATCTTATCTGAATATGGAAAACCGCATGTTAATGCAATGTAAAAATGTATGCAGAACATATTGTAATCAGGGTGCTATCAGATCTGAGGGTGGTCTGGCTCACGTTGTGGGTTGGGGTTAGATCTCAGCCGAGTATAAAAGTATTCAGTACAGTTTATTCTGCTTCTTCCTGCCAACTCAAGCTAGTCCTGCAAAAACGTACAGACAATGTCCTCATCAGTAAAGGAAAACTAAGTACAGCCCATAGCAGCATCACTTCCCTTGACCTAGGATGTGCCATAAAAAGTCTGCCTGTTCCACCTACCCAACTTACATAATGAGATTTCACCACAGTTGAGATAACAAGGACGCTTATTAATATCAGGTCTTAAATGCAAAGTCCCATGATGACGCAAAAACTAAACTTTAACAGGAGTGGAAGGTAAAAGGGCAAGTTGGAACTGCAACTTCCCTTACCTGCCGTTCCACTTCTACTGATTTGCATTTTAGCAGCGATGAGCTCTGTTGTCAAAGAAACATCAATTAGACTAGAGGCAAAATACCAGACACCTGAGCCAAGAACAACGTTAAAGAGATGCCAAACAATTTCACTGACATGTGTGCAATTACTGTACACCATGGCCAAGAATCACACACATGCAGGAGCAGCCAAGGAATAACAAATACATTTTTTTTTAAATTTCAGAAATATGAATAATTTATCATTTTAAGTTCTTGAATTCTTTACACATACTACATGAACGACAGAATTCTGACATATGACAGTATTTTATTTTTACACAATATATTGCTTTGTAGCCTTTAAATAGACATGGATGTTTAACAGTTGTGTGAGATTAACACAATAATATCTCCATATGCAAAGCTTTCATCGCAGGAATGCCTCAGATCAATAAAGTTAAAGTGTCTTGACTTGAGATCCAGAAGCAGACTCTCTGGTTACCTAATCTATGCATGCATCCACCTCTCAGTTTACATTCCATGATGGGCCTGGTGTTGTTTGTTGCCCAGTGTGTAACACATTCAGAACAGGGGATGCAATTTAATACAACAGCATCACAAACTAGGTCTGATTCTACCAATTGAAGAGTCTACAAAGTTCCTTGACAACGCCTCGGATCCATACTGTATAATAACACAAGTGCAGACGTGAAATGTAAAAGTGCTTAGCAAGAGCAGATGTCAGCCTCTTCCTGAATTATTTATGAATCCTTACTTTGACAGAGTTCTTAGAAAAACTTGTCTGACTACAGCAGAGCTCCAGCATTGAGCCTCAGATTGTAAATTTGAAGCATTAAGCTCATCTTATCGTGAGTAGTAATGTTTAAAAGTGTTAAAAATGTTAAATGTTTTTTTTTTCCCACACATCAATCAAAACAATAACAGCCATTTTCGCAAAGAACAAGTTACAAGAAGTTTTCACCTCAAAATCTAGCTTAGTGCGCCACCAAGCAAATGACGCAAGCAGCTTCTTTCTGAGATGTTTGAGTGTACAAGACTGGCAGTACCAAGACATCAGACAAAAATAAAGTCATATGCTTGGTTTTAAAGCAGACTTCTGAAAGCGTGGCCAATGATTTTTTGAATTTTTTTCTTTTTAAATGTGGTCGAAGGTCATAGCAGAGTTTGAGGATGAAGTTACTCTCTAAAAAGAGGAGGTGATTATAATTGTAGTAACTGACGAACTGCTTCAAAGTTACAGCATAATTAAATTTCATATTTTAAAGCGGCCATTTCAACGATGAAACTCCAGTCTGAACATCTTTTCAAAACAATACGTTCTTATACTACATAATGATAATGTACCTTTGACAAAAAGACAAGGGCATACAGCGTCACTGACGCAAAGCACCTGAGCACCAGCCTTGGCCAATATCAAACATTTACAAAACCCCAGCACTAGCTGCTGTTCTGGTCCAACCTGTGCCACCTATAGGCAACAAAAGCCACAGCAGTGTGAGGTCTGACCTGTAAGTAAACATGCAGATGTGCCTTCTACAGGCATTACATCTGAAAAAGGGCACATCATATCATGTTACAGGATCTGACATTTTCCTATGTAGAGCAGCATCTCAGGGTGAGCCATGATGCCTAGTTGAATCTAAATGCGTTTTCTACTGAGGCTTTTGCTTTCACAAAGGAATTAAATTCCTGATTGGAAATGAGTTGGAGGCATCTCATTTTTACCACAAGAATTGGACTAGATGTGTGAGCAATTTCGATTTTGTGCCACCTGCAGGTATCAAGTGGTACAAGTGCAGAAAGATCCATCTGACCATTGCCCACATGACTTATTGTAACAGGCTAAAACATGCAAAAACGCAGGTATTTTTAATATTTAACATCTATTATTTAATTTCAAACTGCAGCATTTAAAGTCGTGCCTTACAAATTCACATTCTTAAAATAAAATTGAAATTGATGCTGATGGAACTCAATCAGACATTTTAAAGATTAAAACATGAGCCAATAAGCACCTAACACTGAAGGGTTTGTGAAGGTTTCTTAGTTTCCCCTATATGGGGAGCAATTTGAAAGAACCCCTAACGATCCTTAAAGCCTCTTTTTCTTCTCAGAGTGTGGCCCACTGGCCCTGTGGGGTCCACGGATTGGTTGAAACAAAGAGGGATCTGTTGTGATGGGACATTGCTTAGTGACCTCTTTAAAAAAAAAACGTGTTCCCACATCTCCACTGTATCAAGGACACACATGCACACACATAACTATACTTTACAAAGGCTTCCTTAAAGGTTCTTTATCCCTGGATCTAGTTCAGTCTTGTTTGTCTGGTGCTTAATTTCCCCTCAGTACATCAGGGCTTTTGTTCATTGTGTTGCAGATTATCAAAAATGTGAACAATGGGAGCGGTTATTCTTCCAGTTGCCTCTACTTGTCTTTTTTCTCAACACAAAAACACATTCCTCAAACAGGGCTGTGCACTGAGGAACTGACAGTCAAAGATCAACGATGTGATAACTGGGTTCAACACAGCACCTGTGACCACCACACCTCTGTTGTGGACAGAGTGGCAGTGGGCCTGCTTGTGTTGCTTTTGACACCAAGTCACACCACAAACAAACATCAGTGTCAGTGTGTTTAGTCAGGTTGTTTATCTGTGGAAATACCCATGAGGGGTACTTCCAAAGCATCAAACTGCTCCCAGGTCTGTGAGAGAATTATATCTGAATGTCTCAGTCATTTACAGCTGTGCCGTGTGTTCTTGAAACTGGAAGCATCTCTCAGATTCGGTTTCACTGCTGTTTGGATTGTAAACCATCCTGACATTAGCTGAAATCTGACCTTAATCTGACACAGCAGTGTGAAGAAAGAAATTTAGACAAAAGCAAAGACTGTGCATCATGTAAGTGAAACAGCAGGAAATAAAGTGAGACTATGTAACTTTGCTGCAGCAGCCACTGTGGCCACAAGGTGCACCATAATTTCCTTAATTTCTCTATGACAGTTGCTTTAAAGGCATTGTCATTACTATTTATCTAAAACTTGCAAACATTTGCCACCATAAGCTACTTGGTCACACCAGACTGAACAAGACTGCAGCAGCGAAACCCCTGAACGTATTAAATTAAGCAAGGTGTTTTTTATTGCTTAGGATTTCAGCTTTTCATTTGGAAGAGCAAGCTTGAGTTACTCCTTTCAAAAGCTACATAGTCTCGCTTTAAATTAAAAGTTCAGTACATGTTTCATTTGAGTTAATTCTGGACATTGTATGCACGCATATGTGTGGTTATATTTTAGCGGCAGTTGTATTGAGGAGTCTCTTGGATCTCAGGCTAAAGTACCGGAAAGCAGGGGCCTCTTAATGTCCCGACCCCGACGTCTAAGCTGCCGCGCCACTGTTTGTCACCCTGAATGCCACAAGAGAGCTGGAATAATTTAGTCCGCCAACAACAAAAGAGGCACAAAAGGAAAGAGCGAGAGTGTGTTTTTGTGTGTGTGTGTGTGTGTGTGTCAGGGGGCGGGGGGAAGAAGTGTGTCTGGCTTGCCGTCCTTCAACAATGCAGCTGCCACCCAATCTGTCCTCCTGTGACGGGAGTATTGTTCTCTCGACCTGAGCAGCATGCACAGACGGAGGCTGGGGCTTTCTAAACCCATTCACCCCCATCAACACACACACACACACACATGCACATGATGCCTTGTAATGCAGCAGTCACACCAGCCTCAGTCATAGGTTACCAGACGGGATCTTTGAGGAGTCAGCAGAAATATGACAGTGACACAGCAAGTGAAAATCACACGGTCAGAGGCAGTCAAGCACAGTCAGAATGGCTTTTACTGTTCTGCTGTGACTGCTGTGACTGAGTTTGAGAAAAATATGTAATACAAACAAGGTTAAAAAAAAAAAATGTATTGACATAGTATTCATAGTTTTGAGCAAACCATCACACTATGCCGTGGTGAAAGAAGCCCAAATAAATCAAAGACAGAGCGTTCAGTCACTAACTGACATGAAAGCAAACCTCATTTTGGAAAAACATAAACCGTTTTACAATAAGACCCATACTAGACAGTTACTTTGACACTATGATGGTCTAAGTTATTGATCAGATAGAGTTATTGATTTCAAGCTAATTATTTTTTTAAGAAGTTGAGAAGAAGTTATTACACTCACTGAAGAACCAATTACTTATAAAACAAGCCTAAAATATTTTATTTCAAAAAAGTTTTGCCTTTTAATGCTAAACCATCATCACTAAAGACCTTGGCAATAGTAAAGTAACCTAGTCTGTGTTATTGTGATATCATCAATATCATAATAATAATAAAATTATAAATGTCACAAATCAACAATCAGTGCAATTAATGAACTGCAATAATCCTCAAGCAGTTATTGTGCCAAACTGTTGATGCTTATGCCGATAAAATATTCATTATGAAATAGCTTATAACCATTTCCTGCTTCTGAAAGCTCTGTGAAAGATTATAGATTACTTTTAGTGCGGTGTACTATACTGACATTAATGTTGAGATTAATCTCAACCATGGTCCATCCAAAAGACACTTTATAAAAGTACAGAAAAAGGATCAGTCTCTCCTGTTTAGACCTGGACTTGTGTTGCAGAGTAAAACGTTCAGCACCAACAAGATTTGTCCTTCAGATTACTGAATATGTAGTGATACACAGCAGCACAGGAAGAGTTTATGTACATTTTAGGCATTTTTATGAATGTGAGTTTGGGTAGATTCTGCTATGACAAGATATAAAAAACGATTTTGTGGAAAATAACACCAGTTTATGGACTTTTAGGTTGACATTTCTGTATAAAATAGAGATATAATATAGACATAACAAGCCCTCAGTCCCTGGTTGATGGTGTTCTCTGCAACATCTAAGCTACAAATGGACCACAACAATACTGAATAATAAATATAGTACAATATACATTAGTGCTTTTTTTGGCCATCAGACTCAGTACATTTCACACCTTTTCTGTTAAACAAGATATTTGGAATTTAGACCCATTCATTTGCAAATTAATTCAGATTTGTGGGTTACAAACTTAACCTGATAGTTTTGATTTGTCTTTCATGCTTTGAAAAAAACCCACCTGCACTACAATAATGTAGAATTATAATAAAGATTCTTTCAGTTCCTCTGGTTGATTCAGACACTGAGTAATGCTTCTCAATTGGGAACCTTAGTAAAAATCAAATTTTGCCACTTTCAATTCCAAGTCTGTACGAACATATTATATGGAAAGAATAACTCATCTACCAAATTATTTCCGTATGTGTGTAGTTGGAGGAGGGGCCTGATTCTTTCCATAGTGAGCAGATGCTGCAGCCTCCACCTCAGTGACCCAGCCTGCCTGCACTGCCTCTGTGCGTATCTCTGTATGTGTTATGATCCAGGGTTAGCCCCCTTGGGGGTGTATGGAGAGATGAGCTCCCCCGAGGCCAGACCCTGACCAGTCCCTCAGGGCCACTGCATGGCTGCCATTTGTTGGCTGAGCCCGGCAGTGAGCCAGTCTGCCATGCCAGAGACCGGCTGGGAGGGGGACAAAGGGAGGTGTAGAGGGTGGGGGTGGGGGTATATATGGGCAGCGAGGGCAACAGATGCCTGCTGAAGCCACAGGGGACCTCCCTGAAAGCATCCTCCTCCTCCACCCTCTCCTACTGCTCTCCTGCAACTGGTGGTGTCCAGATTCATCCTCCATGATACATATCACCACTGTCTGTCATGTGACCTTTGTGGTAGGGGGTTGTGAGTAGCACTCACTTTCACCTCTGAGTTGTGCAGACTCTCAGCTGGTTACGTCTGGTTCTGCTTCCCTGTTGGTAGCTAAAACCAGGAGCAGTCATGTCACAGGCCATCATATGTGGAAATATAGTGGTAAGAATGGAATCCACTCTCATCAGTTCGATTCAAGTTCAATTCAAAGGGGCTTTATTGGCATGAAAGTTTCCAAAACAATGTTGCCAAAGCATCAAAATTAATTACAATCACACAATTCATTAATTATATACAGTATTCTCTAATTGGTTTTGCTCATGTTGTAGGGGAACCCCAAGGAATCCCCCCAGAAATCCTGGTTGAGAACCACACAAAGCCTTTCTATCTGTCTCAGTTTCACTCATGAACACACTTTATAGTGTATATCCACACTAAAACCTCCCAAAGTGAGAAATACATTCCTACATATCACACTCAAATCTCATGGGAATCCATCTAATAGTTGTTCATTCTGGACCAAAGTGATGGACTGACTACACTGCCATCCAAAGAGCTGCTGCAACCATGGCTAAAACAACTATTCTTTAATTAGGCATCGTCTGTCTATAAACTCAACCGTTTAAGTGTTGTGTTAATAAGGTATCTGCAACTTACAACATGTAAAACAGATCTGAGCTACAGACAAAAGAACTCTATCATCACATCAACTTTGGAGCTTGAATTTTTTTGTCTGTCTAACACTTTCTCTAGGTGCAGCATTACACCACATGGGAGCATTTTGACATTCTGCAGTAGTAGTGTAGGCTGTTGTTGTCGTGAAATGAAATTACTGTGAGTTGCGTACAAACAATATATCTTTGAGGAATATGGTCAGAGAGATTTCATGATAAAAACTTATGTATAAACAATGAAGATCAAAACACTGCAACCTACGACAAAGCATGATAGCAGTGTTTTCAATATTCTTTAACATGCAAAATTTAGGCTAACCAAAGGCAAAAACACAAGAAAAGAAAAGAAAACACTTACCACACAGCTCCAAGAGAAACAGCAAGGCAGCAAAACAGACAAAGGGCAACAACTCCTACAATTTCTCTCCTGAAACGCTAACTTTGGTTATTCCAGTAGCAAAGCAAAGTCAGAAAAACTTTGAGGGGAATTTCCCAATAATGGTGCTGGCCAAGTTAGCCCCCAAAAATAAAGCAAAAAACATAAATAAGCCAAAACTCAGTATCCACTAGAGTGTTGGAGAAAGTAAAGCTGTCAATCCAAGTGGAGCAGAGCAACATTGGTTTCCTGGTTGAGTTTAGCAGCAATCCTAAGAGATCAGCCTTCAAGTTCTCCTTTTTGGTTGAGATGCAGAGTGCAGTGTCCTGAGGCTGCTGGTTTAACAGTGTGACTGACAACAGATGGAGTGTAAGGCATCTACCTTCCCCTCCTCACGCTGAGTCTGCCTACTGGCCAATACAAACGCAGAAACCTGACCACAAACACACACGTCTCACTTTCCTGTCTTCACCACGGCTTATTCTATACACACACACCAATCACCCACCTCTCCTCCAATAAAAAGGGACACTAAGATAAGCTAGGATATCTCCACCCCCTCCACTCCCCCACCCAGAACCTCACAGACACACACACACAAATACACACACACCACCACCACCACCAACCCATCCGCCGGCTCGAGCCATGAATGGACGAGAAGGCGTGAGTTGACAATGGTGGGAGGGGGACACAAAGGAGGGCCCTCGGCAGGCAGCTGCACACACACACACCATGCTCAGGGCCATTACATGTACACGCGCACACACACACACACACACACACGCACACACACACACACAAATACAGATACAAGAGGAGAAAGAGCGAGTGAAAAAAACACAGGTCCCAGAATTGAGCCCTGCGGAACACCTGGCCCACTGGGGACGGCTGCCGCCTTCGACCTCTTTGTTTCACGGGTGGGGGGATTGGCTTGACTCAGACAATGAGACGAATTATGTTAAAAGTAGTGTGTACTCCCAAAATGGGTGTCAGGCGTGTGAGTGCTTGTGTGTGCGTGTGTGTGTATGTTT
Source organism: Oplegnathus fasciatus (assembly GCA_003416845.1). NCBI lineage: Eukaryota > Metazoa > Chordata > Actinopteri > Centrarchiformes > Oplegnathidae > Oplegnathus > Oplegnathus fasciatus. Next base: position 812,679 of record NTHP01000210.1, read on the forward strand.
GACGGAAAGTTAGCAGGTGGGGAAGGAAGCTGTGAAGGGAAAAGCCTTCTAACTAACAAGCGGCAGAAAAGGAAAGAGTAGGAAAAGAGAGAAAAGGAGGAAAAAAGTGAGAGTAGGGCTTTATTGTTCGATCACGGCCCTGTTAAAATCGCGGCATCTTTTCAAAGGCCTCAGATTGTGAGGAGGGGTATTACTTTTAGGCTCAGAAGAGGTCAGACACAAAGACTGGCTGCCTGTCAGGCTGGACTTAAACAGTTCCAGTTACCAGCCCATTTTACCTTCAGAAAGAAGGAGGTTTATTATTTTTCCCAACACTGCCAATGGAACAAAACGTGATTCACCCTTGAGTGGAGAGGAGTACAGAACAAGTGTGAATACATGCCAAAACAACCTGTCAAGAGGAAATTGAATCCTCGTCAAATTGTGCATGCAATATTAGTGCAAATGCCCAAATAAAACCAAATTAAGTAAATCATAGAAAATGACTTTACTAAAGAGAGATGGTATTGTACTATTTCAGAGCACAAGATCAAAATATTGAAATAAGAAGGTATTAAGGTCCGTAAGGTTACGTAGTAAACTGGAACACTTTTTTAGTACAGACCCAAATTTGCCCATGGACAGAATATCAAAAACTGTCTGTCAAGTACAGAAAGACAGCATTGGAGGCCTGGGCAGTTTCATAGTCTTAATTATTTGATCATATTCTTTTTTTCTGATTTTAAAAGTATTTAATATATGTTATATATTGCTAGTTTTATTCAGGCAAAATTCTTGTACAGCTGCTTGTGTTTAGATGACATTTAACATTTGCAAAGTGTGGTTTCTTTTGTCAAATACATTTTTTTTTTTTTTTAAAAACATGTTTTTTTTTCATTAAACTAAGGTATTGAAGGTCTCAATACTGAAACTCAGGTATTCAAAATTTTCAAATGATACCCAGCCCTAACTCAACCATATGTAGTTTCGAGTTTGACCTTCAAAACACTTGCTCTTTGCCAGCTTCTTCCTGTCTCAGAGGAAATGATGCACGTCATGTTTCCAGTTTGAAATAAAAGAAGATGTAAAACTGCAATGTAGGCTATGCCCACTAGTGTTAATTTTGTCAGCTATTTTTTATGTCCTCGTTAGTTTTTATCATGTTTAGTCTCATCCGGGTTTTTTTTAGTCAAGTCTTAGTCAAGACTAAAAGTCTGTGGATTTTAGTCTTATCTTAGTCAAAGAAAAACGTAACTATTTTCGTATAGTTTTAGTCCATGAAAACTGTTGACATTTTAGTCTTTTTTAGTCATCAGACTCTATTGAAAATTTCAAATTTTCTAGTCTAGCCAAAACCAATATTTTTTTGTCATTTTAGTCAAACTTATTTCATATAAGATTTTATCGTATCATTATCTGATGAAAAACCCTGTTGTCATTGTTGATTTTAACTTTCTTTCTGTAAATAGTTGATGTAAATTTCTCCAGGTCCACCTGACTGTGCACATTGTGTGCTGTCGGTGTAGTCCTGACATGGCGGTGCGCAGCACGTGCAGCACAGGAAACGGAACTGCTGCACCGAAAAATTTATTTATCTATTATATTTCGTCTCCTCTTTTTTGTCAACGAAAATAAAGAGAGATTTTGGTAAAGTCTTTATTTTTTAAATTAGTTTACTCTCGTCTTTTTTCGTCAAACAATATTGCATGTTGATATAACAGTTAGTATTTAATGACGTCGGTAATGTCTCGTCATTGTCTCATCTTAGTCATATTTAGACATATTGAGTCATAGTTTTCGTTAGCGAAACCAACACTGGTGCCCACACAGTCTGAATCAAAGGTGATTTGTCGGAAGTTCCATTCAGAATTCATAGGCTATAGAAAAATGCGGGTGTAGCATCTTCAAATGTCATTTATATATTTCTGAAGGCATTTTTTGAAGCCAACTTTGCCAGACGCTTGAAAATCCATGTTTGGAGAACAAGGTGGAGCCTGAGAGGAGTGTGTTTCCTGGCACAGCCCATCACCTGCAAACTCTTGCCTACACACCTGCTTCCCATTAGTCATCAGGACCAGTATATATCCACTCCCCTAGCCCACATTCATCCTTTTGCCTGAACTTTCCGTTCCCTTCAGTTTCATCTACCTATCTGACTGCATTCCTGGGAATAACAGTGTTTTCATACTTCGACCAAGACTGTTTTTTTCCCCCTCAACCTCGGCCTTGTGTAATTGCATGAGCCCTCACTCCTGTGCCACTTTCCTGAATTCCCACAACGCTGTTTAACCATTTTTGATGTCAGTTTCATTACTCAAATATGGGAATAGGATCTTTTATGATTCAAATTACACCAAGTGATTCTGTCAACTTTGACAAACAGCATCAACAGCTTGTTGCCAGCCTGGCAAACACGTGATGAAGCGTGATGCAGGCCTTCACATCTCTCCTGGAAAGCCCAGGCCAGAACATGCAAATCTGCTGGGTGTAGTTCCCATTTTAGTCTAAAGCCACAACATTAATCTCATCAGGTTTGAGCACTCATTTAATGTCCTTACAGTAAATGTCACTGGTATTGAATATGCAAATTCACCTCTCTGGAACAATTATTTATATATTTATATATTTGGCCTCATCCACATCGGGTGGTAAGACCTGTTCTGGGTTAGTTTATCAAACACAGGGTTACAAGGTTAAATAATTCTGTCATTATACAACACAGGGTGGCATTATGAAACGTGATTGATAGTTATCGCTCCTTCTGTAGTCAGCTGAGGCATTAAATTAGATGCAAATGATTTTAAGTTTGTGAAAGTTAGAACCAACACTGATATTTTAGACTGATGCCTGATAGCTGATTTTCGTGCTGGTATCTTTATCAAAACATTTCAATGTTTTTCTGCCAAAATATTCTTGTCAGGGTGGAAACGTCTCAGAAACTGTGTTACAAACAAACATGGGACCCGACAACTCTCCAGTGAATACAAATTCACTCCTTAACACATGTGCTTTCACATGTGCTTGGAAAATCTATTCAAATGTGTTGGTATACACAAAGAGGAAATTTTGTCATATCAGAAGTAGACAACACATAACTGTAGGTTATATATAGAATAAATCACAAGTGCTTGAAAATTCAGTGTGTGTCAATGTTAGTGGTTTTTCTCATCTTTCAAAATCAGACCTCAATGCCGGTGTGAGCCAGCCAGCAGTGATAATGTGTTTTAACTGATAATTGAAATGGTCTAATGATGTGTGCTTTCTCTGATTTGATGTCACTTTATTGTCAGATTTTTTTAATGAAATTTGTTTTGCATCACAAGTCGTACATTATTTCACCTACATGACAAAACACAACATTTAGCCAGACAACACAACAAACACCACAAACATATCACATCAGACATTATACCTTTATTCATCTTTTATCTGTGCTTATTCCCTTCTATGAATGGTGCATTGTGTTTTACATATACAAAATCCCATATGTATGAACCCTATGCAATAACTGCTGGTTAATGTAATAATGTTACATTACTAAGCTCAAGTTTTTGAAGTTTATTAGATTCTGACAAGGTTCAATTACTACAGCTTTTATTTTGGCATTTAAGTTAACATGTATATTAGCTCATTATGCCAACTTCATTAATATCACACATTTCTCACACAAATCATTTCCAGAAAAAACAAAAATAAAGAAATACCATAAAAAAGAAACTAATTAGAACCCAGGAATATAAACTGCATGACAGAGTTTAGCTTCAACCAACTTAGTGCACCGTTTAGGAAGCTTCATAGCAAAAGTACTTCCATATCTGGTCATAAATGTTTATAGTTCGGATCATTCCAGTGTGTTTTGGGCACTAAGTCACTATAAAATCAAAGGAAAAAAAGGGAGGCCTGGGATATTAACATACCAAACAGTATCTGTATTGCAATTCCAAAATCCAGTGAGTTCATTTATCACATTACAGTCATTTCATTATGAAACTGATTTTCCTCTCTACTCTCTATCAACCACCCCCACCCCTGACTTGCAGTGACTCCTTAATTGGGGCTCAGCTGACAGGTTTTCCCCTCGGGGAGCAGGAGCCATGTGGACCATCTGCTTCTAGTCGCAGGACGAACAGGTGTCCTGCTCCCCGCCGCCTGCCTGCACCTTACCAACCCTCTCGAACGCAGCACGGCACAGTGCTGTGCAGTGTAGCTGCTGTTTACTCAAGATAAATCTGAGTAGTTTTGTTTGACCTGTGTGGCATTTCTACCTTAAACAAAAGAGGAAACATATGGAAGTGACACCAAATCGCACAGATTGATCACAGCTGTGAAAGTAAAGCCTGTTATTACAGTTCTGAGTCAGTTTAATCTCTTTTTGTTTGGCAGATGCATCTATGTGCTTAAAATATTTTCTAAAATGGATCCATTTATCATTTTAAATAATCTATTCTTATAAATGCAACCTACATAATCCACAATTATCTCACTTTGGTTTGTACCTTTATTATATTAAGGAGTTCTGCAGGGAAATTAATCTTTCCATTAGGCCATTTTGCTTTGTGCTGCTGTGTTGACACACACACAAGATCTCACTTGTACCTTTGACTTTATTTTATTTGAGTGCAGACATCATTTTGGATAAATGAAATGGATGCACACAGTCCTAAAAAAATTAATATAATTAATATCTTTTTGGTGAAAAAACGTTCATTTTATGTATTTTGTACAACAAACTAACTTACTGACTGACAAATCAACAAGTCTTTAATTAAGGTAACCAGCATGCAATGGGAGGAAACTGGAGCACAAGGAGGAAACTCACACAGACACAATTTATATTTATATTCTAGCCTTTTCAATACCTGTCTCTTTGTGACTTGTGTGTCTGTCCCATTGATTATTAGTGTTGCTCAGAGCTCATTTAGCACCACTGTCATCATGAGCAGTGCTGTCCAGAGTGGAACAACAGAGATCAAATAACAGTCTGTTACACAACCTCCACCCCAAAACATACGTTTCACAGCAACCCCCGCCAGAAAATAATTCTAACGTGCTTGATTACGGTCCAGTGCAACCCTTTTCAACTGACTGAAATCATTCAACTGAGTGACGAGAAAAAGAAGAGAAAGGACAGAAGAAAGAGAAGGTGTAAAAATAATCCAGGCACAGGGATGGATGAGTGTGTGTCAGTAAAGAAACAGCAGGAGAGGCTGCAGCAGCTCTTCCTTCAGCCCACTGGGTAAACACTGATCCAGGCAGCAGGGATTACTCCAGCCCCTTAACAAGGCCTGAGAGGTGGGTACAGCGAGAGGAAGCGGTAGTCCAGCTGGTATCATCCACACACACTTTACAGGCATAATGCTATACTAACAGCCCCCGCACATGCTCCTACCTATGGAGAGGGAAGCCAAACAAACCAGACCAGACCACATGGTGTGTGTGTGTGTATGTGTGTAGAGGGGGATGGGACAGGGTCACTCAGGACTTTGAAGGCACAAAAGGTTGGCCTTAGGCCCAGTGCCCTCTGGGTCACTTAAGGAGGCAAGGAGGCAGCATGAAAACATGTGCGCACACACACACGCACACACCACCTGCTGTTCGCGCAGGCTCGTGTTTGGTGTAATGGAGATGGAGTGATTCAGCAGCCACACAAAGTAAGACACATTGCTGAGATTTACCACATAGCTCAGGCCAATAAAACCTCCGCGGCAACCTGGTCTGCATCTTTGGAATTGTAGTTTCCAAAGAGGAACTTCGAACTGCAACTAAGGATAAATTTCATCATGGATTTCTGTTGAAAGTGCGTGTCCAAAGATGTTCAATTCATAATCATATAAAACGGAGAAAAGCAGCAAATCCTCACATTTGAGAATCTGGGACCTGCAAAATGTGTGATTTTTGGTTGATAAATAACATTAGATTGAACGGCTCGCTGGAAAATCAACACGCTCAAACTTCCATCATGTGCTTGCCAGCACAATGACACACAACACAACACACACTTCTGGCTATTGCCAAAGAGCAAACATGTGAATAAGGACAAATACTTTCAGAAGTGTTTCAGAGGAAAGAAAACAGTGCTACGACCTGCATTCATGTCTCTCTGCCAGTTTTAGTGCATGTCAGAAGAATGAAAGTTAACTATGGAAAAGATGTAGCTAAAGAACTAAAAGATTTAGTTAAAAACTCTGTGATGTTGGAGCCCAGTGGGATTTCTAGGGGCTTATTCTAGAAAGAGAACATCAGGAAATTTTCCCAGTGACAGTCTCGGAAAATCTGGGAATTTTCAGACAGTGACAAACCAGGAAGGGAAAGCATTGTGTGACTGTGAAAAGTAATGGAAACATCCTGGAATTTCACATTCACAGCTCTACCGTTATGATGAAATGTAAAGAGTAGAAGAGCAAACACGACTCACACACACACACACACACACACACACACACACAGCTCCCTGATTAAGTCATGATAGATCGTCCCCACAGGGCCTGGCCTATTGAACACAATATGTGTGCGTGTGTCTGCGGTGTGTATTGGCAAATATCCACATTTACATACATGCTGGTGCGTACTTGTGTGTGTGTGTACGTATGTGCGGCCATGTGTCTGACTGTGTGCAGGTGTGCGTGAGTGTGTGTGTGTGTGTGTGTGTGTGTGTGTGTGACACCGGGGCGAGTGCCGGGTCAGCTGGGTCAGAGAGGAACAAAAGAACAGAGCAGCTCCCAGCTGCCGGGCCAAACGTCATCCAGCAAACCCCCGCCCCCCCCCATCCCTCTTTCTTTTCAATGGGAGCGTGCCGCTGTCCTGCCTCTGCTGACACATGCACATCTACACACACACACACACACACATGTCCCGCCTGGCGGTCCACAGTCATGTCTAGAGCTCGCTGCAGCAGGCAAAAAGGGTAAAAGGGCACACGGGGACATATGCAGAGCATGCACGGATGCAAATGCACAACACAGACTAACATCTGAACTCACATCAGTGCTTTCTCTCAGATTTGTACAGCATTACAGCATTTTAACTATTAAAAGATGCTAGAAGAACACACAGGTTTAGCAGCCTGCCTGGTTTGGTGAAATGCTGCTAAGAGGCTATTTTAGACTATTTAGATCTTTCACCTAAGTAAAAGTACCAATAATACATAGTACCAAAACAATCCAGCTACAAGAAAAAGTCCTCAACATTATACTCAGTTAAAATACTGAGATTTTTAGCCTCAAAATGTCCTTAAAATATCAAAAGTGAACGAACCCATTATGAAAAATGGCCCTATTGTGAGCGTACATGTTTATAATATACTTATACTGTATATGTCGGACATCATTGGATCATTATTAGTGATGCATTTATATGTAAGAAGCAGTTTGATGTTGAGAAAATGCACTACAGTAAGTTAATTTCCACCACTGCTAGAAGAAATCACACAACTCTTCACCTGGCTGTTGGATCCCAACACATTGTTTCAATGGCTTACATTTCATGTTAAGTTCAAGTTACTAGACACATCACTGTTGGGTTTGGAAGTCAGCCTCCCTCTGGTTTAATAGTTATGGGATAGTAACAACAGTCGTGTTTGAATTCTACCAAAATCTACAACAGCAGCGGTTCAAAAAGACTTTAAAGAGTCTGTTCATCCAAATTCCAAAAAAGAAAACAACAAAATGCTCTTTTCTAATTTGAACGAACCAACCCTGTCAGTTTTCTTATTTCATCAGGCTCTGCAGTCACGTCACACAGAGCGGTGTATATACTGTATGTATATACAGTATGTACTATATATGTCTACATGTGTATGTCATTTTTTGTGCATTGCCTCAAAATAGTGCAGTTAGTTTCCTGCACCTTTATGATGCACATTAATAGTAAACATTATCATAGTAGGGGTGTATCTATTTAGGAAACTCGCAGTTTGACATAAGTTTAGTGTCACAATTAAATTCATTACAGGAAAAAAAAAAGGGAGCGCGTGAGAATCTGCTCTACATTTCTGTTTTTAACAATAGAAGAAGTGGTTGTTTTGTTGTGTCATGCACATACAAATTCCCAGCCCACACTGGCTTGTACCACAGCAAATATACCAATGCAGTGGTGACACATTATCAGAAAAGAACAAAACTTCTGACATAACATATTACATTGCAAACAAAGAATTCTGTCTTCTCTCCCACACTCTACAAATAAAAAAGAAGACATCAGCAGAGATGAAGGATATTTTGCTCAAACGGACAGCCCCTACATCTTTAGATAATGAGTAAATTCTTTTCCAGTACCTGAGATTTGTGCTGAAGCGTTGTGAGAGATCAAACAGATCAGCTCAGCTCAGCAACCACAGCACTGCAGCTTGGACTGAACTACACCGTGCAATATATTATCACACTCGGACATGGCAGAAACAACTAAATAACAGAATGAAAGCAAAATTAATCTTTTAAAAGTTATTTCCTTTTTGTCACGGATTGAAGTCACAGATCACCTTTTCTGTTTCCCCATCATCACAGCTGTCAACTGGAAGTGAGTGCAGGTTTTGTGTTTCGGGATCAGCTGTGATGAGTGACTCAACCAGTCACCTACCACATGATGACGTGTAGCTGTCAAAAGCCAAATACCTTGTTCTGTTTCAACAGCCAAGACTACCTGCAACACAAAGAGCAGTGTGTGTGTGTGTGTGTGTGTGTGTGTGTGTCTGTGCACAGATAAAGTCTTCAAAGGTTTGAAATTCCTCTTGAACATCAGTAACAGCCAACATTAATTCATTTAACACTTGCATCATGTTTTTTCTACTATACTTGTGTTATATTACATCTTTAAGGCTCTTTAAGAGGTCCTGCAGAGTCCACAGTGACTTTACTGTAGTTGATGACTTCTAAGTGATAACTGTTGGCTCCTACTCCTATAGAGATCTCAACTGTTGTGTATAAGTGTGTCTGTGGTAAAATAGTAAAGGTGGTCAATAGTGCATTTATTATATGATGATATATTTATATTTGATATATTTATATGACACATTTAGCTCGTTTGGTTTCACTAAATTTATACTGTCTACAACACTCAGTAATGATTTTGTAAGAATTTAGTTGTTGTTGACAGCCAGACTACAGTTTACTTTATCATTCTTTTTACTTCCTACAGTAGAGTCCCTGTAAAAACAAAGTGGCGTTTTTATAGGTCCCCTCTAAAATGTTATTTAATTCTTTTGCGGCATCAATTCAGATTTTTCACGTCTGAAATATCAAATATGTCGTGTATGGCGGTGAAGAGAGGAAGGAGAGGTCACCACTTACTTTTACATGGCATCCATTGAATCAGTCCTCCATCACACACTAAGAGCCCGTTCCGAGGAAAAAAACAGAAGGTAGAGCAGGACTTGCAGGCAGAAGCTTCCGTTTGAATGAACAGCTGAACGTCGGGAAATTGCTTATAATCAGCTGCTTGCTGCTTCTGTGTGTGAGAGCAAGGTGTAGCGGGGCAGTGAACGTTTCCGTCTTGTATCTGACTCACCGTCTCCACCCAGCGGCCACGATCCGCATCTTCTCTGCATGTGTGTGTCTGCTTCTGCTGCTACAATACTGCAGGTACAGCTATAATATACTGTAATACTATACATACTACTACTGCTCCAACTAGCCACCCAGTATGGATGCATGTGTCACCCCATGCAATAAAGGCTTTTTTTTCACCTGAGTGCCACTTTTCCCCTTCCTACTTTATTTTTTGGAGAGTGTGTTTTTAGTTTGCAAGTGTTTCTTAATTGAAGCCGAAGTCTTTCCCAGGTTCATTTATCCAGCAATGTCAGTACAAGATAATGCATCAGTCAATTTTGCAAATAGGGAAAGCAATTCTTCCAGAAAATCATTTGGAGAAATAAGCTTCATTAACTGGATACATTTATTCTTTGCAATAGTAATAAGAACATGTTCGATTCTGCAGTGATACTGTCAAGATAAAGTGGTTAAAGAGATAAAAATGCTAAGAGGTCCGGATTTCTTTAATAAAACGTAAATCTGTACCAAAAACATCACCAATCAGGCTCTCTGAATACTTTAAGTAAGTTTCAACTTCTTCCCATATACAGTGTTGTGGAGTACTAATGCAGATGTTGCCTCTGGTAAAAATTTATGCTGGAGAAATGACACACTTATCACTTATCTTCTGGGTCTATTTGTTAACAAGTAGCACATGAATTTTGTGGATGTTTCAAATTTTCATCATAAAGTGTGATGAAAGCTCTGCTAACAGGACTACTGCATCAAATTAAAACACTAATCTGATGAGGAGCATGCAGTAGCAAAGACATATGTCTCCCTCTACTGGATAAACATTGTAACAACAGTTACATTTAAACAGCCGATTAAAGGTGTAGTCTACAATTCTAATCCAATACACTTTTTGTCAAATTCAGTGAATATCTCTCCTTTCTGTTCTGTGTGTGCACTGAAAAAAAAGTCTGGTGTTCATACACAGCCCTGGCTCTGTAAACGGGAAACAAACACAGTGGCTCTGGTAGAGCCACCAACTCAGGTCGTCAAGTAC
>NTHP01000210.1:825202-839475 GCA_003416845.1 Oplegnathus fasciatus
CGAATTATTTGGCGAAATAACAGAAAGTATGAAAGTATAAAAGAATGGTCATGGTTGCTCTTTAATTTGTACAAATGTTGTGTGAAAAACATAATGAATCTACTTCACCACAACGATTGAATTCATGCATAAGTCACATGAATTGTCCAAAAAGGAAGCATAGAAGGGAGTGCATATCAAACATGATATGTAGAAAATAGGAAACAATTATATATAGAGGATTATATTACTGCTCAAAACAAATAAACAGCAAAAATAGTATAAAAGTAAACTAATTATATATTAAATAAAAACTAATTACTTATTACTGCCTTAATTTGTATCTCTAGATTTGCAACACTCCTACCTGCCAGTCAAATCCTCCTATTGCTGAGTTTTGGGGCGAGACAGGATGTTGGTCTGTTATCTCAGACCCTGGTCCTGAACCCGGGGTGAGGATGACCATCAGCCTCCTGCTCTGCTTCATGCGGTCCTCCACCAGCTCCAGGCGGTCTGTGGGGTCAGACAAAATGCTTAAATGTATGTAGTGTTTGAAAAATGGTCAATCTGGCTTGTACCACAATAAAACACTCCAAGTGCTGTAAAGGACCCATGTTGGGTCTTTATTTTACTTTGGTTTAGCTGTTTTTATTTCACTATATCTGATGTCTGTTAGAGTCCCGTAAATCATTACTAAAACCACCATCTAAAGAAAAAAAAGAGGAGAAGAAGGAAATGAAAGGAGAGGGTGTGAGAGTGAAGAGGAAAATGGAAAAGAAAAGATTCAGTGACTTTATTCTTACTATGACATCATCGTGCCTCATAAATTGGTCTAAATTTGGAGATCAGAAATAAGTCATGTAAACCATGTGAACGACATTACAAAAATGTAAAACAAATCAAAAGTTTATAAAGTGAGTAAGCCTCTATCTAACACTCCAGATGGTGTTTTGTTGGCCTTTACAGTGGTTTGTGGTCCAAAATTACAAAACAAATGAAAAAATAAAATGAAATTCAGACCTTCCCCAGGTATGTCATCCCTTCCGTGGATGAAAAGTCGATATCCACACTTTTCCTCGAGGACGGAGGGCAAATTCTTTGTGACAAATTGACAGAGTATGTCCTCAGTGACCTTGTCCATGCTCTGCATTTGGTAGACCACATAGGCATCGTACACTCTCGCATCTGGGAAATACAAACAAATTCATGGGATTCATGGACAAACCATGTAGGTTTATATAAACACGTAGACACACAAACCATGCAGGTTTGTCCAAGAGGCTGAAGTGACTATTTTTATTCAAAATTGTTCTGACTTTAGTCTGTTCAGTTTTGAAATGTTTTTTAAGATAAGATCAGATATGATACGATACACCTTTATTGATACCCAGTGGGGAAATTCGGTTGTTGCAGCAGTACAGGCCAGAAATGAAGACAGATAAGTATAGAAAGTAACAGAAATAAATAAATGTTAACCTTGTCTTTCAAGCTGGTATTAACTCTGCCTTTGGATTCCCCCGTAAAAGCGCGTGCACTTGTAATTTGTAATTTTATTTATTTCAAAACAGACGGAACTCGACGGAAAACTGTTGGCTCAGGTTTCTCACCAACCCGAACCGCTACTGATCTTGTCTGGTAACCATCGTGAGTACCTTCAGTGTTTTATCATCTCTTCACCCGAAACACCATTAGTGCTGGGACATCCATGGTTAAAACTGCACAATCCCCATATTGACTGGTCCGCTGGAAAGATATTAAGCTGGAGTTCTTTCTGTCGCCCTACATGCCTGCAGTCTGCCCATCCACCAGCAGAGGTCCCCAGTACTCCTCTCACTGCTTCTCCTCCCATGCTAACCTCTGTTCATTCTGTTTAGCATGACCTAGGAGAGGTCTTCAGCAAAGAGAGAGCCCTCTCATTACCACCTCATTGGCCTTACAATTGCACCATTGAACTCCTGCCGGATGCCCCCCTGCCTTCCTGCTGGTTGTATAATCTATCCAGACCTGAGAGAGAAGCTATGGAGACCTACATCAAGGATTCCCTTGCTGCTGGCATCATCAGACCCTCGTCTTCCCCTCTTGGAGCCGGATTCTTCTTCGTGGCAAAAAAAGGACAAAACTCTTCGTCCCTGCATCGACTTCAGAGGTTTGAACACCATCACTATCAAGAACAAGTATCCCATGCCTCTGATCAGTTCTGCCTTTGAACCTTTGCAGGGAGCCATGGTATTTACCAAGCTGGACCTGCGGAACACCTACCATCTGGTACGAATCCGTGAGGGGGATGAGTCGAAGACAGCATTCAACACCCCACCAGGCCACTACAAATACCTGGTCATGCTCTTCGGCCTCACCAACGCCCCCGCTGTCTGTTCCTGAACCGGTTTGTATTTGTCTACCTTGACGACACCCTGATTTTCTGGCATTACCTGACTGAACACCAACTCCATGTTCAGCAGGTGCTGCAAAGGCTGCTAGAAAACAGGTCGTTTGTCAGGGCAGAGAAATGCAAGTTCCATGTCAGCTCGGTGAGCTTTCTGGGCTACATCATAGAGAGGGGACAGGTCAAGACGGACCCAGAGAAGATCAAGGCAATTGCGGAATGGCCCATCCCCACGTCCCAGAAGCTTCTGCAATGCTTTCTGGGTTTTGCAAACTTCTATCAGTGTTTCATCAGGGATTACAGCTGGGTGGCAGAGCCCCTCACCAAGCTCACCTCATCTGCCAGTCCGTTTGTTGGACCCCTGAAGCTGACCAAGCCTTCCTGCTGCTGAAGGAACTGTTCACCTCAGCCCCTGTCCTGGTCCACCCTGACTCCTACCTCTAGTTCGTTGTGGAGGTCGACGCCTCGGACACAGGTGTGGGGGCCATCCTCTTTCAGTGAGCGGGTCTGGATCAGAGACTTCACCCCTGTGCCTTTTTCTCTCGTCCTTTTTCTCCTGCAGAACGTAATTATGATGGTGGCAACCGAGAACTCCTGGCAGTTAAACTGGCATTGGAAGAGTGGAGGCGCTGGTTAGAAGGAGCCGAGATTCCATTCATCGCCTACATTCAGACCGCCAAGCGTCTGAACTCCTGTCAGGGCCGCTGGTCTTTGTTTTTTGGGAGGTTCAACTTTACCCTCACTTACCGACCTGGGTCCAAGAACACTAAACCTGATGCCCTCTCCCACCAGTTCTCCTCGGATGAAGCTCCTGCCTGTCCTGTAACCAACCTGCCCTCCTCCTGCGTTGTTGGGGTACTTACCTAGCAGATCGAGTCTGTGGTTCGTGAAGCTCAACGTCTGGAGCCGGACCCCGGTAACGGACCACCCAACTGCCTCTTCGTCCCACAGTCTGCTCGGTCCCAGGCGCTGCAGTGGGGGCATACATCCCGGTTCTCTTGTCATCCTGGCATTAGTCGCACCCTTTCCCTCCTCAAACGCCACTTCTGGTGGCCCTCCATGGAGGCTGACGCCCAGGTGTATGTGCTGGCCTGCACTGTGTGTTCCTAAGCCCCCCTCCACCCTGGAGACAGCCGATGCTCCTGGTACAACACATCTTCCGTCTCCATGGTATTCCCTCCGATATTGTGTCAGACCGAGGTCCACAATTTATCTCCGAAGTCTGGAAATCCTTCTGCCAAGCCCTGGGAGCCTCTGTCAGCCTGTCCTCTGGTTTCATCCCCAAACCAACAGCCAAGCCGAGAGAGCCAATCAGGAGTTGGAAGCAGCCCTCCGCTGTGTCACAGCCACCAATCCTTCCTCATGGAGCTCTCAGTTGACTTGGGTTGAATATGCATGCAACTCACTCTCCTCTTCTGCCACTGCTCTCTCTCCCTTTGAAGGCTCTTTAGGATACCAACCACCTCTGTTCCCGGCCCAGGAAGGAGAGATTGCGGTGCCTGCCGTCCAAAACCACCTTCGCCCTGCTCCAGACCAGAAAAAGCGCATTGCTGACCGCCACCGGCCCCCGGCCCAACTACCTACCAGGTCAGAGAGTTTGGTTGTCTTCTAAGAACATTCTCCTCAAGACAGAATCTAAAAAACTCTCTCCTCAGTATATTGGTCCATTTGAAGGTGAGAGCATCATTAACCCTACCACTGTCAAACTCAAGTTACCCAGGACCTTGAGAATTCACCCATCTTTCCATGTCTTTCAGCTTGCTCTTTGTGTCTTGCTTTCGCTGACCTTGTTCTTGTGTGCTCCACATCACTACCTGCCATTCTGCTCAACCCACCTGCTTGCCTGCTCTTCCACCATCGCCATTCCATGCTCCACCTTTCAGCCTGCACAGCCACTGGATCATTCCCTCCACCCTGCTGTGTTCTCTCTGCTATCCCTGCCATTCCGCTCCGAAGCCACCCTCTCTCACTCCAAATTTGTTCAATAAACTGTTGAAACTGAGTTCTGTCTTTGTGTCCTGCATTTTGGGTCCGCCGATCACAAACCATAACAGATATTAATATATTTATATGAATTTTTTTTTTCTTACCTCTGAGATCATTATGGCCCAATGCAACCACACCCTGTGTGTGTGAATTGTGTGACTCATAAGGCATAAGTTCAGTTGTTACACATAAAATGAGAGTGCTGAAAAAACATGATTGGATGTGACCAGCTGAGGTCATCTGGAATGTGCGCACCATGAAACTTAGTGCTCCTGACTTGCTCCATGCAGGATCCGTCAATGAAAAGAGGATAGTGCCTCTTTAGTGTTTATGCTGGGAGCGATGTACAGTGCCACGATGATAATGGTGGTATATTCCCTTGTTGGATAGGATGAACGGCGCTTTACAGTCATAAATTCCACCAATAGTGAACAGTGGCCAGAGACCACAGTAGAGTTTGTGTTTTATTTGAACGTAATGCAAACACCCCCATTCACTTTTTGTGACGCAGCAGCAACACATGCAAGGAGAAAAGTTGTTTTATTGTCTAATTGCCTCAAAAACATGGTGGTCACACAAACTCTCTGACTCATGGTCCCCCAAGTTACAAAAATTCCCAATTTGCTTCAGATCGGTGCCACCTATGATGCCTGTCTATGATGCTTCTTATGCAAAGTTTGAAATAAGCCACCTTGCTTCCAGCTCCATATTAAAGGAATAGTTCAATATTTTAGGAAATACACTTATTCGCTTTCTTGCTGAGAGTCAAATCAAAGATCAAGACCAAAGTCATGTCTGTGCATTAAAAGAGTACTCTATCAATTTAGCACTGCACGCCTGTAACATTGTCAAAATCGATGCAGCAGAATCAGAGATATTGTCATTTTTATTCCACACATTCCACACTTTCTCTGTCAAAACTTGGTGCCTACATTACCCACAATGCAACTCAACTGACGACAGTTTGTTGGGTGTGTTAGTGGCTAATGTAGCCTCGAGCCGCTAGCATCAAGCAGGGATGAGGAGCAGGCTACAGAGGTCGAGTAAGCTGACTTCTTTGTGACTCCACACCCCCAGATATTTTTTTCATTTTCAAACTTGATGGCTTCATCCCCAACCGACACTGACTCAAGTGACATCACTTGTGGCAATTTATTAGATTTTGCCATAGTACTCCCCAAGACCCGTAAACAGACTTTGATTTGCAAAATTGCCATAGTTCTCATTACAGTGGGCGATTAGCATAACAATCAGAAGCATGGGTTAACAGCTCTGTCCAAAGTTGAAAAAAATACCTACAAGCACCTCTAAAGCTGACTAATTAACACTTTGTACCTTGTTTGTTTAACCTGCACTCAAACAGTAATGTAAAAACGACGGTGGTTTTAGAGGGAGTTATCTGAGCGTTGCAATAAGAAGAAAAATTAAAAGTTTCTACGGACTATTTTTTCACTTCGAAATCCTCCAAAAGACATCTTCTGTTCCTTACCTTTATTGTGACTGCTTAGTGGGAAGTAGGGTCTGAAGAAGAGAGCGAGGTCGATAGTGAAGCACTTCACCATCACGGCGGCAAACACAAACAACAACACACACACTCCTCCAATGACCAGTGGAATAATTGACTCTGGAGAACAAACACAAAATTAAAATTTGAAAGAAAATATGTGTGTGTGTATGTATGACTAAAAGATAAGGTTTATTCTGCAATTTTCATCTCGTCAACAAATTCCACAAAAAATAGACCAAAACCAACACTTACCTCTCTGCTTAAGAGTTAAAGTCTCTGACACCGTTTCGTAAAAGCCCACACCTTTGCATTCAAATTCAGCCTGGAAATCTTTAGCAGACACTTTTTCAATGGTCAGGATTGCAGTGGAGATGGTACTCTGTGAATGGTTATCCACGAGTCTAAGAAAGGACACAGAGTTTGGTTCATTGAAGAAATGTCATTATCATTGATTACAGAGAGTGGAGTGGTTCACTGCAGCAGCCAACCAGGACAAGGAAGTGCACAGCTCCAGGGACAGCAATCTGTCAGGGTCAGTTCACTTTGGTCCAGACTGAAATATCTCAAGAGATATTGGATAGATTGCCCCTAAATTGTGTACAGACATCATGGGCCACAGAGGATGAGTCTTAATGACTTTGTCCCTAGTGCACCAAGCAGGTCAGATTTTTCACATATTCAGTAAAATCTCAAAGAAAATATCTTGACATTTACCCAAAGGATTGGCACAATATTTGATTATGGTTCCTGGATTATGTATTCTACTGACTCTGGTGATCCCCATACTTTTCCTCAAGCGCCACATGCCAGTTGAAAATTTTGGTTCGAAGTAAAATGTCTCAACAACTACTGGATCGATTTCTATGAAATTTAGCAAAGGTTAATCCTCTGACTTTTCATCTATCACCATCATCCAGTTTAAAATTTCAATTTGTCCTTTGTTTCATGACTAAATACTTGCAAAACTAATGACACTCCCCTCAGCCTCAGCAGTATTTTCTATAAATGTATACAGAAAAAAAACAGTGGCACCAGAAATTACGATATTTTAGAGCTCCCTGTATTGGAACCCTGTTAAATATTACCAGCTACATACAAGCTTGTACAGCCTCACAGAGCTGCTAGCGTGGCTGTAGTCTTAGTCTTATTTATTCTTCAACTGAATCTTGCTGATGATAGTGTGTGAAATGTGCCGTCAGATGAAGACGAGGACTCTGTATGCGTGTGTTTGAGTGGATTTGTTTATGTTCTTGTCCATTCACGAGCCAATTTATGTGCATGTGTAAACACATATGTGGGTTTTGTATTTAATCAGTGTTAAGCATGATGTCTGTATGAGCATACAGTATATAACAAATGTATAACAATAGTTTACAAATGATAGCAGTTACATTTCATAGTGACAGTTTTATACACATGTGCAATTCACATATTATGTTGGTGTGCTGTGTATTTTTTTTTCTTGAATTAGTGCAGAGCTGCTTTTTTATCAAGCTTACAATGTGGTGGCTTGATTGTATCCATCGGTCAGGTTGAAAGGGACATGCCAGCTAGCATCACAGTGACTTTTCAAGTTAGTCCCACAGAAAACTGAACAGTTCAGCTTGATCCCGATTCCTGGTAGAAAGAAGAAGACATATTTCATAAGAGACAACTGACCTTCTCAGTGTGTTTCCATACCGAGAATTGTTCAAGAACAATTCAATGAGACACTGCAGCAATACCTCATTCAGCGTGGCTGTAGTCTTAGTCTTGTTTATTCTTCAACTGAATCTTGCTGATGATGCCCAGACTCCTACATGGATAATCCAGAGTGGACTATCAGGCAGCAGGATTTAAAGGTTTAAAGGAGTTTTTATGCTCTAGTAGCACTATGCAGCTGTTTTTTGAAGACACTTTTGTTTGTTTGTATTATTCAGGAGGACTCTCACGCATGCGTACAGGTGATGCAACGCGCAATCCTGTCAATTGTCTCACACTATTTCACTTATCTACATGCAAAGCAATGTAGCAATGCACCAGCAAAGACAGAGAAGAAGACTGCTAGCAAGTGAACATCGATGTGGATAAAAACACTTCAACAAACAGCTTTGCAAATGTTTCATGAAGAAGGAAATGCATTCAACACGTTTGTTCGACATCAGGGACACAGACAACGCGCTTTACTGTGTAACACATACGTTTTGTTTGCTCACAAGGAAACTCTGCACGATCTCTGCGCTCACATTCAATTATTTTACAATGTGGCTTCACCCTCAGCTCAGAATAAGTATCACCAAAATCAAACATCTAACAGTGTGTTCAGGTCAGTTGGTTGGTCTACCACTTTGGTCCAGACCAAAATATTTCACAAACACTTGAATTGCCATGAAAATCTGTACCATCATTTGTGGTCCTCAGAGTAAGAATCCCAAGGACTTTGGTCCTTTGATCCCCTGAGTTTTCATCGAGCGCCACCAGCAGGTCAAAGTCTTAATTTATCCAGTGAAATATCATTCATGGTTCCCAGACGATGAATCCTGCTCACTTTAGTGATCTCTAAGTGAAATGTCTCATTAACTACTGAATGGATTGTCATGAAATTTGGTACAACATCCATGTATTTCTCAAGCGGATGAACTATAACGTCTCTTGAACTGTCCTCTAGATTAATTCTGTTTGTCTTGACTTCAGTGGTGATTTCAGACCGAAAACTCTGGGTCCAGGTAAGTACCTTTATGATTTTGGAATTACTGAGTTACTTCACTTTTAAAGGATCCCTATTTGTAAGTACCAACAATTCGTCTTCAATTCAACAAAAATACAGCACAATTAATAGATATCTCACAGAAAAGCAACAGTAACACACTAATGATTAGTAACACATAGATATGGTGTAAGTGTTATTATTATTCGATACAGGAATTGTTGCATTTGCATGCTATGACTACTATTACTAGTACTGTGTTGTTATTAGGTGAAGTTTTCGTACCTTGATCAGCAAACTGCTCCTTGTTGATCTTGCTCGGAGAGATGATTACTAGTGGACGGTAGGCAATTGGTCCTGTAGGCAAGCAAAAATAAACGATAAGTGCTGCTTTCTGTTCTCTTCTTTAGGACACTTGAAAATGGTCACATTAAAGTGTTATAGCCCTGTTTTGAACAATCAGATACTACTTTCCTTGTTTGTATGATGGGAGAATGTATGTTGGTATGATGGTATGTTGGTTATGATGTTTCATTACGACAAGGTGTATTTATCTATAGTTAAATAAGTAAAGTTTATTTAGTATAGCACCTTTCACAGAGCAAGGTAGTCTAACCAGGAAGATGTAAAAGCGTGAATGATATTTCTAGCTCTGGTCATGATACAACAGACCTGAGTCTGACAATGTCTCTGAAATGGAAGAGACATGTACGGGTCAACGATTTGATGTGTTGATCGAAGTACATAGCCTGGTCAAATATAGGCCATTACAATAAAACTTCTTGTTCTGAATTATGTTAGTGACCTGTATTGTAATTAAAGGCTGAAGTCGTAGCATTAAATAGTGGCATGAAACATCCACCAGGAAACACATGAATGATTTTGGTCTATATGCCATCAGTTAACAGGTAATTTGACAAAGCTGACCTCCTGTACTCCTTTCCCTTTCCAATACCCCACCTAAAAGGCATGTAAAAACCTGAAATCTCTCACCTTTAAATGTTAGCCTCTTGGAGCCTGACGTGTTGTACAGTTTGTGATTGTGTACCCAGGTACAAATGCAAGTGTAGATGCCCACATCATCTTTGGTGGTATTATAAATCCGCAGGTCAGATTCATGTTTACCTTGAAGAAGACTGAAGTCCTGCAGCCAGGGCAGGAGGAGCCACAAACGTAAGGAGGGACAAGGTCATTTGAAGAGGAAAATAAAGAATCGAATGAAGTCATATGAAAGGAATTTGGAAACAGGACAGAAGAATGACTTGGAGGGATGTAGAAAATATGAATGCATTTTAACATTTGAATAACTGCATGCTCAAACCATCTAATTATCCAATAAAAACTGATGAATAAAAAAGAAAGTACTGTCTTGAGGCTTTGGCAATAGTTTTCTTAGCTTTCATGTCAGTATAGCATGTTGAACTGAATTGAATAATGCTAATCTGATATCACTGAATGTAAATTTAGTGCAATTGTAAATAATTTAACGTACTGTAGGAGTATCAGCAAAATTGACATGTTAGGAGTCCAAAATATATTAAATTATAATATATAATTATTGATTACTTTACAATACGTTGGGCCTTCTAAAGCAATGTTCAGCAAAGCTTTACTTTACGTGTCCCTTAGCTTCCCAATACAGTAATTTCCTATAAACAAACTGATATGTAACTGTTATTTCCTGAGAAGTTCCTAGAAAGGACTACTTTATTTGGCATTACCACTTTTATGGAAAATAGATATAGTGTTCAGTTGGTACACTCGGGAAGTATCCACCAATTTATTTGAGTTTATAAGAGGGAACAATAAAATGATGTAGGCATTACACAGAAAAAAGAGCACAGCTGAATGGAGTTTATAAGTTTATAAACTATAATCTCCACAGAAAAAAGAAATCCTGGAGAGAACTGCAAAGATCCATTTGGTAGCCCGACTCAATGTTCACTTATTATTGGAAAGCTTATTCCCAGTATTGGTTGAATGGTATGTTAACCTGTAATTTACAAACATGCAGAGTTTTGCCATGTTGACCACAGAGTAAAACACTTTTTAAGTGGCCTTGCCTCACATCAGCATCTTTGTGGGTAACCAAACCATGGTTTATTTTTCAGCTAATACTAATTTATCTCATTTTCATGCAGTGGGTTTCTAAATTATAGTGATTCTGTGTAGTTTGTACACATTACACCTCCAGTATAAATGAGAAACTCAGAGTGTACTCTACAGAGAACTTCATAGGAGATGCCAGTTTCATATCAGTTCCTGTCTTGGAAGTTACTGGGAAAATGTGGGGCACCTACAGTATAAGAAATTAAACACAAAGGGTTAAAAAAATAAAGTCTTTCCTGCCAAATTAAATATTTCATATTATGAGCTGGGGGCTGGAAAACTGGGCCATTACAGAGATAAGGGCATATTTAGCAAAACATAGACAAAAATATTGATAATTAAAGTATTTTACACTACATTCCCATAGCACAAAATGGCCACAGCATATCTGTTGGTATTTGATAGACTTGTGGAGCTACGAATGCTAAGACTTCCAACTTTCAAACATTTCTAATCCACCTCCTGGAATTTCAAGTTCAATCAATAGTGCATTTTCTACAGGGGTGAATAAAGGACATACTAGATTTCTTAATGGCGGTATAAAGATATGGTGACATCCTCCATGCCAGTTCTAACATCTCCCATTCTCTTTACATCCAGCAATAGTCCTCAGTGGTTCCTGCCATTCCCCAGACAGCTGCCCCTCATTCCCCTTAATCAGCCAGTCATATCCACCCGCCCACTAATACTACTCCTCTGCCAGATTGTGTATTATGCCACTAAAGCCTCAGCATTCCATCTTTTATTCTGGTCTGCCTGCCTGTTCTTGTTTGGACTGCCTGTTGCTAATTTTTGTTCTGAACATTGGCCACATAAACATCTTACCTGCTCAGTCTACTTGTTCTTGAATGTGAATCTACGCAACACTTAACCAGAACTGTTGGGTCTCTACTACTATCTTAACAATAGATTATCAGTTTTAATTCAATTCAATAAAAAAATTACATTACCAGGTGCACAGACAAGAACCTGAAAAACATCACTGCCATTCACACCAAGTGTCACAGTTATTTCAGGTGGCCATACCTTGTACCAGGTGATTGTTCCTTTCATAATTCCACATGTGTAGCTGACAGGATCTGGACATGGGACCTTTTTGTTCAGGTCAGAGTTTTCNGTCAGTCCTGCAGGAACCTTTAACCACAATGCTGCTTTCTGAAACTGCCTCTAAGTGCCCTCTCTGTCAGTCCCACAGAGCGACATGCTCACGACAGTTTCGAAATAAGTCTCGAAGGAAATTCTTTTTAAAAGCCACATGCCGGATGTTAGAAGGCACGTCATGCCGCCATCAGCAGGATGTGAGATTTCCCTTTTAGATTGATTGGTAGTTTGTATTTTTGTTGTTGGTTTTTGCACACTAGCATGACGGCTATTACCATTGTCAGCGCGTAAAAATGTAAGGCGATACAGATACAGATGACATGCAACTTTCTGCTCTTGAACCTAGAATGTCTTCGTTACACAGAATACACACCTCATGGTTCTACGATGTGTCACGACTCCGGCCAGTCAGTAGTCATGTTTCACATTTCCTGCTCTGTTTCTCATGCCATGTCACTATGGTGACAATTATTGTCACTAATTCTCCTGTTGTCCTTCAGTCACCCCTTTCCCGCCATTCGCCTCACCTGAGCGTCCCCGCCCATCTTCTCACCTTCCCTCATTGGCCCCAGAGTACTTATACCGGTCCAGTTTCACTCTCGGCCAGATTGTCTCTGTGTGTTTCGCCTAGCTTTCCAGCAATCTGTTTTCCCTGCATGCCTCTTTTGTTTTAAAAAGTAACAAATGATTTCTAATCGATGTTTGCATTTTTAGTCAGTATGCTGAATTAATTTCTCTCTGGAGCATTGTAAAACACAAAACACAGCACATGCAATGTGGTTTATTAGAATGGTTTATTAAATGAGTTAATATTTGGTTTCTGCTGTAAGCTGTGGCCTCTTCACGTGTAAGCTTTAACCAAGCTATAATTAAATAAATTAAATCAATCGGTATATTTTGTCCTGGGGAGAAAACCAGACAGTACAGGTGGATGCTGGGCTAGAGGCAGGGCTTGTGAAAGGCTTTATGAGCAAGTGACTGCAGCATTTACTTGCAGCAATTTAGGTTTGGAAATGAGCAGTATGTGTGTGTGTGTGTATGTGTATATATATAACAATTTATACCTGCATACATCACAGTATGCATATATATTTACATTATTTAACCAACACAATGTATATATTTATTAGTGCAATGATAATATCCTGTCCATAACCTGTCTACATTACAGTTTATTCAGTTTATCCATTGCACAGTATTATATTTCTATTATATTTCTATTTTTATCATTTATTTTATTATATTTTATTTATTATATTCCTATATTTTTAACTTTTGCACTATTGTAAATATTATGTCTTAAGTTCTCCTTTTACTTGTGTGATTTTATTTATACGTTTTGTTTTTTTAGTATTGTTGGAGGGCCTGAGATTTAAGAATTTCATTGCCAACAACTGCTTCTATGTAGTTGTTGTGCACATGGCAATAAAGATTTTGAATCTTGAATCTTGTAACAGCATAGCAGAGAAAAAGAGCACAGACAGCTTTGAGAATGTAAATTGTAAAATCGTAATGGTAGCCCTGATTTGCTACAAATTAGGGCTACCATTACCTTCTCTAAGGACTATGTTTACTTAAAATAATGTTTTTGTCATTTAATCACTTAATCATTTAGCCACCAAAATGTAAAAAATATAGTGAAAAGAGTTTCACTGAGCCTAGTTACATATTCAATTTGCTCCTTTTGTCCAACCAAGATATTCAATGATATCAAACAAAGACAAGCAGCAAATTCTCATATTCAAGAAGCTCAAACCAGCAAAGCATTTTTATTGATGAACCACTTAAACCATTATCTAATTGTCAACTGTTAATTAATTCTTGGTCAATTACTTCATTAATCAAATAAACAACTA
The DNA here is from genome assembly GCA_003416845.1 of Oplegnathus fasciatus. Lineage (NCBI taxonomy): Eukaryota > Metazoa > Chordata > Actinopteri > Centrarchiformes > Oplegnathidae > Oplegnathus > Oplegnathus fasciatus. Next base: position 838,810 of record NTHP01000210.1, read on the forward strand.
ATCGTGTCAGCACTGACCTAAATGTCTCTTGTGTAACAGTTCCTTCGCTTTAGGAAAATATTTAGGTTAATTTCATCAGAACAGAGAGATTGTGTGCGGTTTGCGTGTATGTAATAATGTGCTTTGCAGTGAGCGAATCAGATGGGCGAGGACGATTCTGACAATATCAGGGATGGTCGCAGTCACAGGAAAATACCCTAAAATGACCTAAACCCAATTTTCAAAGGTTGTAGCTTTAGATCGTGATAAATTATGTGCTACACCCAAACTTCTAGTAGATTAAGAAGGCTTCCTTAAAACAACAACAACAACACAAAGACCAATAACAAGTCAATCCAAAACGGTTATATAAAACATTCAAAAACCAGAATCCACTTTATTAATCTGTGTGTCAACTTACAAAACAATCATTGCAACAACAAACTATTGTACAGAGTCACACAGTCAAGGACAGAGGAGAGGTGAAAAAAGTTTTTAAAAAAAGCCACCTGTCAATAAAGATGTAGACTTTCTTGTACTCTGAGCATTTCTGTTTTCAGAAATGTGAATGCGTGTACATGTTGTATCCCAAGGATGTGAGACTGGCACAAAGTCACCTGAAAGTGATTTGTCACAGCAGGGAAAAAGCCGTCAGGATAGAGGCTCATTCAAATCAAGAGGAATAAC
>NTHP01000210.1:839485-853648 GCA_003416845.1 Oplegnathus fasciatus
GTGGTGGAAAATGTGATGCTCTCAAACAGTATCTGCACCGGACAGAAGAATATTATCTTCTCTACAGCGAGTTCCTTTCCTGATATCACTTGATGATTTGATCTGATACTTAAATGGCCTCGCAAGTGCTAACATCCCTTCTGTCACTGTTAATTATTGACAACCTGCAGGTTCAGTTAAACACTGAAGGACACAAAGTTAAACTCAACTCTTTCATTTAAAGAGCCATCATCTCAATTTATGAATGAAGTAATACAGTAGTATTTGCTATTTTTAATTAGTAAAGCAATGTGATCTTATTTAATAGAAAAGAAGCAACCATTTGCTTCCTGAAAGTGGGGTTGTAGATTTGAAGAAACACTTAACAGGAGATGGTTAAGTGACATATGCTTATGTAAACTGTTGCTTAATTATACATCCAGCAGACATGAAGCAACACTGGCGTTCCCTTAGAGACATATTTCTGACTTCTAGGTCTGAAATTGGCCTTTAGCTGATAAATGCTCCACTACATTCACCAGCTAATTGCTAACTTTGTCTGTCAGCTGCTTGGTGCTGAGCAGGTAGTGTAAAGTGGTTTTATCAGAGCTTCTTCACTTAATAAAGCTGCCTTATGCTGCTTGGAAAAGCATCTGGTTGGAAAACCAAAACAATGATCATAAAGACACTGAAAAGCTCCGTAAAGCTGCAGAGTTGGATTATTCTCACTGATTTGACTCTGCGTGCCCCTTTCACGTTACACATAGTCATTTAATATCAGATATTGATTAGTACAGCTCTAACCATGCTGTAATTGCCTTGTGTAGGTACTGTGGAAGTAACAAATGAGTAAATCAAACAACCAAACCTATGTTTTCCGCTCCCTCCCCGGGCTGTTGTTATAGCATCATGCAATAAACTTTGGTTTAAGTTAAAGGTCTTACATCATTTAACTTCTTTAACTAAATACACTGAGTATAAAACAAATGTTTTCTCTCTTTTGCTTTGACCACGTAGATCTTAGTGCGTTATGACTCATTTACTTTTATTGATTTTTTAACATTAACTAAAAATAGATCAAATAAAGTGCAGTGTTCTCGTACATCTGTAAGTTTCCAAATTATCTTTTGCCTCTAGTTTTTTGTCACTCAGGCACCTGGTTAACTGACAGTATCCTCACTTAACCTTTCAATAAACATATCCTGTAGTTTTACAGCACAATGCAGTTTTAAATAAACATGCAGCGCTGGAGTATTAATTAAAATGCTGGCTTACCTCTGAAAAGTGTGTGTCGACAGCCAGAGTGGAGTCAGTCAAACTCTGCCTTTTTCTTCTTCTCTACGTGGTTTTATATCTTGAGCAGCATCAGTTACACATGACAACAAGCAAAAGGAAGTTACACACACAGAGAGAGAGAGAGCGAGAGAGAGAGAGAGAGAGAGATTCACATAATGATACATTAATTCATTAAGACACACATACACAGTCAAGATTCAACATCTTTATTGTCATGTGCACAACAGTTAAATAGACGCAGTTGTTGGCAATGATATTCTTAAATCTGAGACTCCCTCCAGCAATACTCAAAAAATATGTATAAAGAAAATCACACTAAAATAAAATATAAAAATATAAAATAGGATAGATAGCAAGCTAATAGCTCCTAGAGAGCAACGGCAGGCACCGCTGAGTCTGAGGGTGTGTGTTTCTGTGTGTTTGTGTTCCAACTCAGCACTCACCAGAGACTCCGGTTCTTTCTGTTATTTTCCTCCAGTCTTTTCCCCCTCTCCTCAGCTGTCTGTCGGCGAGCAGTGGCTCTGTCCCTCCGCTGGTCCGCTTCGCCCGGTCCTCCCACACAACACTCTGCAAAGCCCCGCGATAAGTGCAAATTTTTTGCTCAAGTTTAATATTTACTATTATTATTTATTTATTTATAGACTATTCATAGATGGTTTTGGTGAGTTTTATTTTGTTTCTGTCAAGTCTGAATGAAGTGTGTCCATTTGAGGCCATTTGTTTTGGTCTGAGATGCTGTGCCCTAGTGCGACATCTGCTGGTTCTGAATGTCGTATATATCACCTTTAAATAGTAATTCATGCAATTACCATGAGGAATGATTTAAAAGAAATGTATGATTTGTTTTATTCTTTGTGGTTCACACCAGAAGACTGGTCCTGCAGTCAGTCCTGTTTCTCCCATCCCAATTCCCCAACCCCTCTATCCTCTGTCCTGATCCATCTGTTGTCTCTGCCTTCTCTCTCCTTGTGTTTCATGTTATCCCTTACGTCGGCTTGAAGAGCAAGCTGTCTGTTCTGCTCTGTTTGCTGTCTCTGCTGAATTTTCCTCTCTCCCTGTTCTTCGCGCTATGACTTGAGGAAAACAGTCCAAGCCCTTTAAGAGAACACTTTGAGAGAACTCTTTAGAGACAAAGTGTTTTTTAAAGTTGTAGTCAGTAACCTGTATAAAAATAACTTTTAGTCATATTTGCTAAAGCTGTCACTATGTCCTGAAAGTAGTACATGAGACAGATAATCTGTGAAAAAAAATCACCTACTGCTCCTAAGGTCATCACTACCACTGTTGTCCACAGGGACCGCCAAATTAACACAAAATGAAAAGTTCCATAGAGCTGCTTTAATTGAAGTTGAAGTCTTTTCCAGGTTCATTTATCCAGCATTGTCAGTGCAAGATAATACATCAGTCAATTTGCAAATACGTAAAGCAATTCTTTCAGAAAATCATTCAGAGAAATAAGCTTCATTAACTGGATAAATCTGTTCTTTGTAATATCAATAAGAACGTGTTAGATTCTGCAGTAATACTGTCACGATAGAGCGATAAAAATGCTAAGAGGTCCGGATTTCTTTATTAAAATGTAAATCTGGACCAAAAACATCACCAATCAGGCTCTCTGAATACTTTAAGTAAGTATCATCTTCTTACTTGTGAAGTACTAATGCAGATGTTGCCACTGGTAAAGAAATCTATGCTGGAGAAATGACACACTTATCACTTGTCTTCTGGGTCTATTTGTTAACAAATAGTTTATGAACAATTTTTGTGGATGTTTCTAATTTTCATTTGCCTTTTAAAGAATTAAAGGTGTGATGAAAGCTTTGTTAACAGGACTACTGCATCAAATTAAAATGCTAATGCGATGAGGAGCAAATGACATATGTCATATATGAGGTATCCCTGACCACAGCACAGTGGGAAACTGTTTTAAAAAACACTACAGCTTTATCCAAATGCGTAAGATATAAAACTATACAAATAAAAATGGTGCATAGGGCTTATATCACACCATGTAAATTAAAGAAAATGGACCATTCCCTTTCATATCTGTGCTGGCATGGCTGTGGAGGGGAAGGAACACTTATGCACCTGCTGTGGCATTGTCCTTCAGTGACCCCAGTGTCCATCAGTCTGCCTCCTAGGCACAAAGGTAGAAAATATACAGTCAGCGCTCACGCACTGCATCATTGCATTAGCTTTTTTGTCAGTTAAACGTATTATTATTGTGACGAATTGGAAATTACATAAACCAAATTGTTTTAGTATTGATAATTAGCTAAAATACTTCATGGATTTATTATTAATGAAACAGGCAGCATTTGTCTTATTTGACCATGGAGATGATGGGCCCTGGATCTTTATAAGATCATATTTGGAAAATGGGTTACATGAATGATTTATATTGATATGCATCTGCAGTACAAACAGTGACTTTTCTACCTCTCTATTACACGCATACTAAAGTCCCAGTTGAATATGTTTATACTTAGAACCAGAACCAGAAAATTGTTTGAACCAGAAAAAAAATGAAAACCCAAATAAAGTCTTTTTTCAAACATTCACCCCTTTTTCTTAAAGGAGTTCCTTAGGAGTTTTATTTCTGTTCTTCTAGTCGTAGTTTATAGCACAAAATAATCAACAACACTGGATGAGCTTGCAGTTATCTAATCATGTATTTCTTTTTACAGAACAATCAACTGTATATAAACACAGAAAGTTGCTGTGTCTTTATAAATTATACAGACATGTACCTCTGACTAATACATTTCAAAATAAAAGTTCACAACAAAACAGCAAATACAACCATACAAAGAGTCACAGAATATAAATAAAGTCTGAAAGACTGATGAGGTTATGATTGTTTCTGCACAGTGGTGCCAAGAAATGAAAACAACAGCATACTGATGAGTTTTCCAAAATGAAGGTTGCATCCCGTCATAGTTAGCAGTGGAAATCCTGCCAGCGAGTTACCCTAGACAGCTCCTGCATCTGTAGGTCCTGGGATCAGCACCCTGAACATCAGGTCATAAAACCAGCAGAATTTTCAGAATGATCTACCCGTGCTGAACAGGACAGCGGGAGGACACTAAAGACTGATCTTCTGATAGTCGAGAACTTTTGCAATAGCTTGTGAATATTCTCATTTTACTCATTTTACAATAGCTGAACATATTATGAGCTCAGTAAAAGTTTCATTGCAGCCTTGTTATGATCCAGAAGCCTCCAGACACAAAATATTACCCTGAACTGAGAACCTACTGGGAAATAAAACCACAAGATATTATTAATAATATTAAAATTAACATTTTTAAATTCTAAAATGCAGTCACTCTCCTTCTCTAGGTTGCTAAAACCTGCAATTTGCCATAAAAATGCAGAGGACATGACTTCATATCTGTTTTACAGATTTCATTTCACAGTGTGCTACAAAGTAAAGAACCTGGCGAGCATATGCAGGTCTGAATATAATAATAGGTTACCTGCCCCAACTATTCAAGCCATAGTTCAATCTGCTAACACTACTTATATCTGTAAGAAAATCTCTCCCAAATTTCTTCACTTTTGCCAGATTTCGGAAGGAGCAGAACCTTTTTTTTCATTAACTTATTACTTATTTTCATCAAAATAAACCTGAGGCTGGTCATGTGGCAATCAATATCAATATCTGGGAGCAATCTTCAATGATAGATAATGACATGGATCATGTCATAGATCAGCTGAAACCACGTTTATACAGCTTAAAGAATCTCAAGTCATTTAATGTTACATTTCAAAATGCTGACCCTCCTTTTTTTTGCACATGCTACATATCTGTCATTCTACGGAGGCCAAAGTACACTCATAAGGGTTTCAAATAATAGCCGACTGTGAACATTTTTTGGCAGGCGTTGCAGGCATCAGGTATCGCACTCTCTTCCAGAAGCGTGAGTTCCATGTGGCAGCAGCCCGCGAACCCTCTGGCCACCTAATGGGGGCACTCTTGCGAATCAAGTGCTGCAAACCAGGGGGAAGGTGTGTGTATCCTTGTGGCCCAGTGTCCCCAAGCTGGATCAGAATCACACTCATTTCCCTCTGGATCAGGGCATGGTGGAGCCCCACCTGGAAAATGATCAATAAAACCTTTTTACTCCTTTATTGAACACACTGGATGTTTAGTTGCACAAATATTTTCCCTGGAGCAGGCTCTAAAACTTCAGAGAGAAGAATTCGAATTATTTGGCGAAATAACAGAAAGTATGAAAGTATAAAAGAATGGTCATGGTTGCTCACAATGTTTTTTAGCTTTAATTTGTAAAAATTATCTTCAGATAATTGTTGGATTAGACTTTGAATTTCAGATATCAAACATTCATCTTCATCTTGACCACAACTTGAGGCAGAAATCCGACAAAAGATCTTCATAGTTCACAATAACTTCAACAGATCAAAGATCACAGAGAACAAGCAATGCTCTGTATGCATGCACCAAAAAACAACTCAGTGGAATAGATGCAGAGTTGTATACTGAAGTTATGGACCCAAGTTGCTTCTCAAGTGTTCCGACCAATATTTTTTTTATATTCTCAAACAATCCAAAACTCCAAAAGGTGCTAGTTTCCTATGTTTTCTGCAAAAAGCGGGCTACATTGATGGAGAGTGGCAGATTGAGATATAGAGTCAAGGTGTTTTAATTCAATTTTCAATTCAGTTTTATTTATATAGTGCCAGATCACAACAACAGTAATCTCATGACACTTTACATATAGAGCAGGTCTAGACCATACTCTTAATAATGTTATTTACAGAGATCCAACAATTCCCTGTACAATTATCTGTATTATTAGTCTGTCTCATCAGACCGGCGCTGGACAGCACTGCTTGGCAAAGCACTTCTGCAAAAAGGCTACAATAGGTAAAAAAAATACTGTACAAATGTTGTGTGAAAAAAAACCTGAAATATAGAGGATTATATTAGTGGTTCAAAACAAATAAACAGCAAAAATACAAGTATAAAATAAAAACTAATTACTTATTACTGCCTTAATTTGTATCTCTAGATTTGCAACACTCCTACCTGCCAGTCAAATCCTCCTATTGCTGAGTTTTGGGGCGAGACAGGATGTTGGTCTGTTATCTCAGACCCTGGTCCTGAACCCGGGGTGAGGATGACCATCAGCCTCCTGCTCTGCTTCATGCGGTCCTCCACCAGCTCCAGGCGGTCTGTGGGGTCAGACAAAATGCTTAAATGTATGTAGTGTTTGAAAAATGGTTAATCTGGCTTGTACTGCAATAAAACACTTCAAGTGCTGTAAAGGACCCATGTTGGGTCTTTACTTTGGTTTAGCTGTTTTTATTTCACTATATCTGATGTCTGTTAGAGTCCTGTGAATTATTACTAAAACCACCATCTAAAGAAAAAAAAAGAGGAGAAGAAGGAAATGAAAGGAGAGGATGTGAGAGTGAAGAGGAAAATGGAAAAGAAAAGATTCAATGACTTTATTCTTACTATGACATCATCGTGCCTCATAAATTCGTCTAAATTTGGAGATCAGAAATAAGTCATGTAAACCATGTGAACGACATTACAAAAACGTAAAACAAACCAAAAGTTTATAAAGTGAGTAAGCCTCTATCTAACACTCCAGATGGTGTTTTGTTGGCCTTTACAGTGGTTTGTGGTCCAAAATTACAAAACAAATGAAAAAATAAAATGAAATTCAGACCTTCCCCAGGTATGTCATCCCTTCCGTGGATGAAAAGTCGATATCCACACTTTTCCTCGAGGACGGAGGGCAAATTCTTTGTGACAAATTGACAGAGTATGTCCTCAGTGACCTTGTCCATGCTCTGCATTTGGTAGACCACATAGGCATCGTACACTCTCGCATCTGGGAAATACAAACAAATTCATGGGATTCATGGACAAACCATGTATGTTTATATAAACACGTAGACACACAAACCATGCAGGTTTGTCCAAGAGGCTGAAGTGACTATTTTTGTTCAGAATTGCTCTGACTTTAGTCTGTTCAGTTTTGAAATGTTTTTTAAGATAAGATCAGATATGATAAGATACACCTTTATTGACTGATACCCAGTGGGGAAATTCGGTTGTTGCAGCAGTACAGGGCAGAAATGAAGACAGATAAGTATAGAAAGTAACAGAAATAAATAATATGAGGTACATAAACTAAAATAAGAATAGAATAAAAAATAGAAACTATACAAGTTTTATTTAAACGTAATTCAAACGCCCCCATCCACTTCTTGTGAAGCAGCGCCAATACACGCAAGGAGAAAAGTTGCTTCATTATCTTATTGCCTCAAAAACATTGTGGTCGTACAATCTCTCTGACGCATGGTCCCCCAGGTCACAAAAAATCCTAGTTGTTTTACTTCTACTTGCTCTGTAAGAAAGATCGTAATGTGCAAACTGATATCACGGGGTGAGAAAAGAGTAAATCAAAGCAATCTGATTAAAGTGGGGTTACAAGAGTGCAGCCTGGGTTTGGGAAGTTCATCGACTTAAAGCTTGGGTAGGTCTTTTAGAAGCATTTTTTGTTATATTTGTTGAAATTCTCTTTACATCCTGACAGCAATCAATAAATCAAATGCTCTGACAAATAAAAGAAAAAAATCCGGTGTCTGTGGCTGTTGTAGGACCGTAATAAGCCCGTCCAATCATTTCATTCGGTCCAAATGAAATGATTGGACGGGCTACCTGCCTGTCTACCTACACACCTGCCCACCTGCGCTTACTCTTGCTGGTTTCTCCAACACTGCCTACTCTAGCTTTAATTATCAGAACTGTGATATATAATTTATGTTAAGTAAGTCAATGAGTCACATTCCAAAAAATATCCTCTACTGTCAGTGTGGCTGGAATTATGCTTCTGCGAAGTTTGAAAGTTTGAAATAAGCCACCTAGCTTCCAGCTCCATATTAAAGGAGTAGTTCACCATTTTAGGAAATACACTTATTTGTTTTCTTGCTGAGTTAAATTAGAAGATCAAGACCACTCTCATGGGTTAGAGTTAGGGTTAGAAAAGTTGTTTCATTGTCTAATTGCCTCAAAAACATAAAAATTCACACAATCTCTCTGACTCATGCACCCCCAGCCTACAAAAATTCCCAATTTGCTTCAGATCACCATCACCTATGACACCTGTCTAGTTGTTTTACTTCTACACCTTGCTTGTTTAATCTGTACTCAAACAGAAATATAAAAACGAAGGTGGTTTTAGAGAGAGTTATCTGAGCAGGGAATTAAGGAGAAAACATAAAAGAACTAACTATTTTTTGACTTCTAAATCCTCCAAAAGAAATCTTCTGTTCCTTACCTTTATTGTGACTGCTTAGTGGGAAGTAGGGTCTGAAGAAGAGAGCGAGGTCGATAGCGAAGCACTTGACCAGCACGGCAGCAAACACACAGAAGAACAACACACACACTCCTCCAATGACCAGTGGAGTTATTGACTCTGGAAAACAAACACAAAATTAAAGTCAAACTAGAATTTCCGTCCCGCAGCTGTATGCCTCCACCAACCAGTCAAGCTGCAGTTTACATCCATGTCTGTCCAGAGTCATATAATATGCAGTATGTAGTGAAGACTTTGAAGGAATTTAATAAAAGGTATTAAGTATATTTTTTGGCAAAANTGTGTGTGTGTGTGTGTGTGTGTGTGTGTGTGTGTGTGTGTGTAGCTCCCAAAAGCTATAGAAGCAAGTAAGAAGAGTGGAGTTTGTTTCGTCTGTGCTGTCAAGAATGAACTGACAACCTCAAGACTAGACTTGGGATGGATTTGTCAGTAGAAAAGCAAAAAGCTCCTCACTGTTTCACANNTATTTTTTACTGTGAAGAAATTTCACCATTTGAACAAGCCATTCAGAGCTGCCCCTCAGTGTGAACTGGAAAAAGGGAAGGGCAGGTGTTTTTTAGTGGAAATGTATTCAATATACTTGATAGTTTGTCTCCAAAATAAGAAAAGTCTCTGTGCTTTAAATGGTTTGTTTGGTTGCAAACACTCATGTTCAAACAGTTCAAATCATAGTCTGTGTGTTGGCGGACATTCAGAGAAGTAACTGTAATTGTGAGATCCTAAGACATGAGTGCTGTCCAAAACACAGTCAGTTTAAAGCATTTTATTTGTTGCTTGAGTACACTCAACATCCAAAATAGCTTTAGCTACACTGAATAATAGCTCACAGTTGTAATTACACAAACACAGTATTTTCTATGTTAAAGTGAAACTGGAATTACCGCCCCACAGCTGTATGCCTCCACCAACCAGTCAAGCTGCAGTTTACATCCATGTCTGTCCAGACTCATATAATATGCAGTATGTAGTGAAGACTTTGAAGGAATTTAATAAAAGGTATTAAGTATATTTTTTGGCAAAATGGAAGTTATCACTATATTGACACGTATGATTCCAGTGAATAATTTCCAGTGAGAAACATGCTGTCTTCACGTAGAGACTACTTTTACAGAGGAGTACAGAGGACTGATAGAGATTTTCGTCACATGGTGCAACAACAATCACCTAAAGCTCAATATCAGTAAAAACCAATTAGCTTGTGGTGGACTACCAGAGGAAGAGGAGGACCCCCGTCCTGGTTGTCATCCAGGGAGAGGAAATGAAGGGGGTGTACTCATACAAGTGCCTTGGGGTCCAAATCAACAAATAATGGCTAAAAAAAAGGAAATTATGATGTGACAATGAAGTTTGACCTTTGACGTTGAACTGAATGACCTCCTATTGTAACCACTCTGCCCAGTATGTCCTGTTGTTTGTTGGATGTCATGTAGGTGTTTTTGTGAGTCCAATTTCTCTGTAAGGGACAATAAAGATACTTTGAACTTTGAACTTTTGGGTAAAAAATATCATCACTTTATCATTTTATCCTATTAGGCATGTGTGAAATTTTGTAATAATTAGCATATGAATTCTTGAGTTATGGCCAAAAACGTGCTTTGACCACCAAATTCTAATCACTTCATCCTTGAGTCCAACTGGACGTTTGTGCCAAATTTGGAGACATTCCCTCAAGGTGTTCCTGAGATATCGCGTTCACGAGAATGGGACGGACGGACAACCTGAAGACATAATGCCTCCGGCCACAGCTATAAGGCATAAAAATGTGTGTGTATGTCCCAGCTAGAAATTTTACGTTCCCAGAATGTTCTGAGAACGTCCCTGCTGGTGTAAAGGACGTCGCCTTGTAACGTTCCCAGAACGTTCCTGACTCTATGTCTCAACAGTACATTCCCATAATGTTTGCAGAACCTTTAGTAACATTACAGGAACCTTTAGGGGACCAGCCTAGAATGTTTTTTTTTTTGGTCCTATTTACAGCCTTGCATCACCTTCCCAGAACGTCTGCAGAACTTTTAGTAACATTACAGGAACTTTTAAGGGACCAACCAACTTAGAAACCTTTAGGGGACCTAAAAATTGGTATCTTGAAATAGCCATAAAACTTGAATGTCTAATGCAAAAAAAAACATCCTCAGCATTTCAGTTCTTATAAATTATTTTATTGAGCATGATGTTAAAATGTTGCTGTGGTACAGTAGGTGCAGGCTACCAGATAGCGCATCTGGCTTGATTGACAATTTAAAATAAAATACAGCATTTCTGTTTATACTACTGGACTTGATATCCCCAAAGCATGCTAGAAGTAACATTATCACAGTTCTCTTATCAAAGACGTCTTCAATCTTATCAAGGCTGCTGCAGAACTTAATGTGCTTAATCAACATGTCTGATTAAGACATCGGTAACTAGACATTTACCAATTAGACTATGTGCATGTAAATGTCTACTTAACAAGCAGGGTGCAATACATATTTTGAGTTACAGTAACAAAGAAGATGTCACCCCCCACCATGCACCTTACAAACTGCACCCTTATTTTCATACAAAACTGAGTCTTAGCCTTGGTAATAAAACACCCTTCTTGCATAGCAGTGAATGTACAGTAACTTCTTTCCAAACCCAAGGTCCTTACTGTACCTTATTTTGTATCAGAACTAACTGAAACAGAAAAGACAGTAAATCAAACATTGTGAGTACCAGACACAAACTGTAATGGATGCATTCCAGTTTAATTCTACTTTTGTGAGGAACGGAAACAATCTAATATGATATGCATAGGAGTTAGTGAGAGAGAGCTCAGTTACTGTCTTCATCTTCAGGAGGTGCCCCAGGTTCTTCTTCTGCTGCCTGACAAATAAATAAATAACAATATTTACCAATTACTTTTTAATTGCTTTTAATTGCACTTAGGTGTATAAGTACTAACTATGAGGGAACTGAGCATATTAACCAAATGTGTTTGGCATGTTAAGTGTGGATATTGATATGACTGGTTGGTGGATCAGATACACGCCGAATGAAACACAGACTCATAACACTGTTAATTCACAGCTGCATCAGAGCGGCTTCACTGTAAAAACCTTACATTATTGTGAGAAAGACAAAAAATACAGAAATATTCTAAAGATCCACAAACGTTTTGTGTTTAAACTAACTAGTCATACTGCCTTTGATTTCGGGAGGGGCTGTATATACGAAGACCAATGTAATAGTATGTCAACAACATTAGCTGAGTTCAAATTAGCAAATTGGCTACCATAATTCCCCAGTGTCTTAGCTTCTTTATCAAAAAGCAATACTTCGATATTATATGCGTATGGCGGTTTATTAAAAGAACTTTACATGACAGACAATCAAATTGGCAGATATACTCACCACAGCAGAAGCTGGCTTGCTGCTCGCTGCTTGCTCGCTGACTGTCGGTGAAAAAAAGGAAGAAAAAGGCCGCCAAGTGTGTTTTTTTGTTGTTGTTTTTTTGCCATGATGCATCACACTGAGTCACATCCATGGATGTATGGCCACAGCATGTTTCCTTGTTTAATAACATTACACATTTGTCAAACAAAACCACAGTTCCTGCACATAAACTGGAACATTGAATATGCCAGCAGAATTATAGACTGTTACATTGTTTGATCATGTTAACTAATTAATTGCTAATATGAACTGATTAATTAAAATTTGAATTGATTAAGTTTTTTAACATAAATAAATGAAAATTAAAAAGAAAAGAAAAACAGGTCTGGGACATTAGTCACCTTCAGAGAACTTTATGCAAGGTCCCCAGAACAATCCCTCCTACAGTATGTGGCGTAGGTGATATTGGTGAAATTCTGCAATTTTTATATTGTCAACAAATTGCACAAAAAGACCAAAACCAACACTTACCTCTCCGCTTAAGAGTTAAAGTCTCTGACACCGTTTCGTAAAAGCCCACACCTTTGCATTCAAATTCAGCCTGGAAATCTTTAGCAGACACTTTTTCAATGGTCAGGATTGCAGTGGAGATGGTACTCTGTGAATGGTTATCCACGAGTCTAAGAAAGGACACAGAGTTTGGTTCATTGAAGAAATGTCATTATCATTGATTACAGAGAGTGAAGTGGTTCACTGCAGCAGCCAACCAGGACAAGGAAGTGCACAAAATCAAATTTAAAATATTTTATAGTTGCAGAAAGGTTTTTAGCCACGCTAGCAGCTCCAGGGACAGCAATCTGTCAGGGTCAGTTCACTTTGGTCCGGACTGAAATATCTCAAGAGATATTGGATGGATTGCCCCTAAATTGTGTACAGACATCATGGGCCACAGAGGATGAGTCTGAATGACTTTGTCCCTAGTGCACCAAGCAGGTCAGATTTTTCACATATTCAGTAAAATCTCAAAGAAAATATCTTGACATTTACCCAAAGGATTGGCACAATATTTGATTATGGTTCCTGGATTATGTATTCTACTGACTCTGGTGATCCCCATACTTTTCCTCAAGCGCCACATGCCAGTTGAAAATTTTGGTTCGAAGTAAAATGTCTCAACAACTACTGGATCGATTTCTATGAAATTTAGCAAAGGTTAATCCTCTGACTTTTCATCTATCACCATCATCCAGTTTAAAATTTCAATTTGTCCTTTGTTTCATGACTAAATACTTGCAAAACTAATGACACTCCCCTCAGCCTCAGCAGTATTTTCTATAAATGTATACAGAAAAAAAACAGTGGCACCAGAAATTACGATATTTTAGAGCTCCCTGTATTGGAACCCTGTTAAATATTACCAGCTACATACAAGCTTGTACAGCCTCACAGAGCTGCTAGCGTGGCTGTAGTCTTAGTCTTATTTATTCTTCAACTGAATCTTGCTGATGATAGTGTGTGAAATGTGCCGTCAGATGAAGACGAGGACTCTGTATGCGTGTGTTTGAGTGGATTTGTTTATGTTCTTGTCCATTCACGAGCCAATTTATGTGCATGTGTAAACACATATGTGGGTTGTGTATTTAATCAGTGTTAAGCATGATGTCTGTATGAGCATACAGTATATAACAAATGTATAACAACAGTTTACAAATGATAGCAGTTATATTTCATAGTGACAGTTTTATACACATGTGCAATTCACATATTATATTGGTGTGCTGTGTATTTTTTTTTCTTGAATTAGTGCAGAGCTGCTTTTTTATCAAGCTTACAATGTGGTGGCTTGATTGTATCCATCGGTCAGGTTGAAAGGGACATGCCAGCTAGCATCACAGTGACTTTTCAAGTTAGTCCCACAGAAAACTGAACAGTTCAGCTTGATCCCGATTCCTGGTAGAAAGAGGAAGACATGTTTCATAAGAGACAACTGACCTTCTCAGTGTGTTTCCATACTGAGAAGTTCAAGAACAATTCAATGAGACACTGCAGCAATACCTCATTGCCTTTAAGCCATTTGAACTGAAATAAAACACTGAGACAACTGAAAATCTTAGTCTCAGTCCTGCTCTTACAAGAAATATGTCCTGTGTTTTATTAGGAGTGAATCTACTGT
>NTHP01000210.1:864561-874904 GCA_003416845.1 Oplegnathus fasciatus
AGTTCCTCTCCTGATATCACTTGATGATTAATGCTCCACTGCATTCACCAGCTAATTGCTAACTTTGTCTGTCAGCTGCTTGGTGCTGAGCAGGTAGTGTAAAGTGGTTTTATCAGAGCTTCTTCGCTTAATAAAGCTGCCTTATGCTGCTTGGAAAAGCATTTGGTTGGAAAACCAAGACAGTGAGCTTAAAGAGACTGAAAAGCTCCGTAGAGCTGCAGAGTTGGATTATTCTCTCTGATTTGACTCTGCGTGCCCCTTTCACGTTACACAGTCATTTAATCCTCTGTTAATGTAAAGATATTGATTAGTACATGCAGCTCTGACCATGCTGTAATTGCCTTGTATAGGTACTGTGGAAATAACAAATAAGTAAATCAAGCAACCAAATCTATCCCACACAGTCTCGCTTTGTGTATGTTTTCCGCTCCCTCCCCGGGCTGTTGTTATAGCATCATGCAATAAACTTTGGTTTAAGTTAAAGGTCTTAAATTATTTAACTTATTTAATTAAATATATTGAGCATAAAACAAATGTTTTCTTTCTTTTGCTTTGACCACATAGATCTTAGTGCGTTATGCTTCATTTACTTTTATTGATTTCTTAACATTAACTAACACATGCATCGATCAAAGAAAGTGCAGTGTTCTCGTACATCTGTAAGTTTCCAAATTATCTTTTGCCTCTAGTGTTTTTGTCACTCAGGCACCTGGTTAACTGACAGGATACTCACTAAAATTTTCAGTAAACATATCCTGTAGTTTTACAGTGCAATGCAGTTTCACATAAACATGCAGCGCTGGAGTATTAATTAAAATGCTGGCTTACCTCTGAAAAGTGTGTGTCGACAGCCAGAGTGGATTCAGTCANNGGGGGGGTAATTAATTCATTGAGACACACACACAGTCTCCCTCCCTTCTCCCATTTTCTTTCTCCCTCTCTCTCACACAAGCATGCAACCACACACTCACACACATACTGGAAAAGCACCTCCTTGGAAATCTCTCCCTATTCACAGCGGTGCATTTGCGTGGATGTGAGTGTTTGTGGATGTGTGTGTGTGCCAAAACTTACATCAGCCCAGAGTGAAGAGAGGAATGTTTTCCTGTATCTCACAAACTACCTCTCCTTTATCCTTGAGAAAGCTAGTTTAAGGACTGCATTTGCTCCGAAGTGATCCATACTTCAGTACATACTTCCACTATAAAGCATAAACAAATGTTTACATTGCACTAACATGGCAGTAACAGGAAATTACACGATAGCGTTAGCGATGGACATTACATAGAATTTCTTGTAGACTAAAAAGTGCCAAAATAGTGCATCATCATTATTAATACGTAGTGAAGTGTAGGTATGCAGTACCCAGGGCTGAGACACAACCACAGCCCCCATACTGAGCTAATTTAGTAAGTGACACAGGTGACTTACAATGCAAAACCAAAGTAGTGTCAGCTCATCTACCATGCTTGTCATGGGAAAATACAATCTTTACACATTATCTCAACAGACTGCCCCAGACAGCGTGTGACACACCATGATGTAAGGTACATTAAAAACAACAAGATACTGTTTGTAATTAGCTGTGAAATGAACATGTTGACATAACTCCTATGACTCCAGATAGTCAGCACACACACACTATGACTATGCATGCTACATGGATGAAAATTTTGGGTTTGGAGTCACTGGTCCCCAAAAGATGAAAACTTTTCCCACAGCAACCGGGTCAAAGTGGAACAATCGCCTTCATCAAGTAACCAGAAACATCAAAAAACTGCATCATGGCTGTCAGCAGTGGATGCTTCTGGCTAACTGACCTAACTGGCCTTCAGCTTCTTCGGCTATAATATGATGATCAATCAGCAATAAAAATATATCAATAAAAAATATAGGAATACTAATACAAGAGGATGTGCAATTAAATATGATAAAAATTCCTACATGTTTTTGATCATTTTACTGAAACCTACTAGAATGTGAGACAGGGTTTCGGTAGTATGAGTCAGTATAAATGAAATGAAAAGCAGCAATAGAGACAAATACAGTAATCAGATAATCAAATAATCAGATGCTTAAAGCAATATATTATATAGATTAGTGTGAAAATATTTTGTACGATAAGATTGAGACATCATACAGTACAGTACGAGACATGATAAAGTAACTGATGACCAAAATGTGTATTCTTATCTAATGAGAAAAACACTACTGCATTGAATGATTATATGACATTGAACTGTTAACAGTAAGACGTCCTGCTATTTATGAAGAGAAGAATATAGCAGATAGTGGACATGTATAAATAAAAAACCTTCTAGGAAACAAAGCCTGATGAACAGTATGTGACAATATTGTTGTGTAAATTTGTAGTAAAAGGCTGGTCACTGGGCTATTAAATTTACATATCACATCACTGAGTCTATCAATTTTCAGAAGGAAAGTTATTATTTTTACCAAAATGTATCAAAATAATGTAAAAGATGCTATAATTACTTATAATTTCTACACATATTTTTAACGTAGTATTAAACTGGATCATATTTTCCCTGTTTCCCGAGAAAATTAAGGTGGTGAGTCACACTATTATGATTTATGAATCATATGAATCTAAAAATCTGATGTGATTCATAATGTAAACCTGAGTATGGCACAGCTTCAGGGTCCACACAGGGGTAACGCTTTTAATTGTCACAGCCCTCCTGTCTACCACAGTAGGTATCAGTTACATGTTCCCCAGTCACATCTGCTCAGTGTCCAGTGACAGCACACTGCAGTTTTCTGTGGAATCCGATCCCGTTCATGAATGTGACCTGCAGGCCACTACTGAAAAAAGCTTCATGTACAGTCATGTACTATTCCTAGAATTTTTAATGTGTAATGGAATTCCTCATCATAACTTCCCACAGTGAACTAGAGGATGGTTTTACAAACTAATGAATCCCCACCTAGGATTCCCACTAAGTACAGGTCTAAGTGCTTTCCAAGGAGAAGAGTCACTGAGTATATGACTGTAAGTGCTTTCCCAACAGTGCAGCTCGTTTTCTGTTCAGCCAGTTCAGGTTCAGCACAACAGTGACGCATAAACTTTTAAACACAGCATTTTTAATCTTCTCACATTTGCAGTATTGACCAAGTGATGCTGCCCACACCAATGGTCGCCCCGAGAACCCTGGGGGGGATGCTTCACCTAGAAAGATACGCCCAATGTTGTAAGTGTGTTTTAATATGTGATACATATTAACCAACATTTCACATCTTGTGTTTTTCGGATCTTATTATGAGGCTTTAGTTACAGGTTTGAAACATTATTAAGGCTACCACTCATAATCTGAGAGCTCTGCCTCGATTACAGACACACATTTTGGATGAAGGATTTATTAATATTAAATATGTTAGCACAGCGTGGAATATGACAATGAGGAAACACTCAATCTCTCAGTTTTAGTTCTTAAATAGCAACTTACGTTACTTCATGAATATAAAAATAGTTTAAGGTATTTTTTGTCATACTAGCGGCACGGCATATGGATGGCAGTGTTGGTGTGTCAGTCAGTCAATCCACCACTTTTTTCATTCTAAAATGCTATCAAACCGCAACAGGACATGAGATGCAACATACTCAGATTAGGAGACTGATGAGTTTGTTTGTTTTTATACATGTAAATGGTGTATCTAAGATTCTAGATTACACAAAGTAGAAAATATTTAACAAATTCTGCATATTTAATAGCTTGCATCTTTGTGTGAGATATGGAAGTAAACTGAACAAAAAAAAGGACATGAATTCACTGTGATCAGTTTAGGTTCAGACTGAAATATCTTAATAGCAACTGGTCGTGCTTTATTTGGTTGTGATAAACAACTATCGTTCAGGCTAAATTTTAATTCCATCCTTAGGCAGCTTGCTTGTTTGGTGCATTTGGCATTTTGTTATCTTGTTATCTTGCAGTAGAGTAGTAGGTTTGTTGCGGTTGGCACATGGAGCGTGCACTGTTTTCTTTGCTGGCCTCTAGGTTGAATGAAAACAAACCACTGTGCAATTTTGGAATTTATATATAATGTGGTCTGAACTGCAAACTCAAGACACACACACATTTTCAAAACCATTAATGCAGTCCCTGAAAAAATTAATGGATAGTATCAACTTCCTTAAAGAGACGAGATATTGTGTGGTGAGTATACACAATCTGTTGATGGCTTTGGGTGTGTAAGATATTCCTCTCTGTGTTGGAAAAACATTCTGAGCCAGGACCAGGCGTCCACACACACAAATCTGGGAAAAAAAACAACTTTATATAAGTATATCAGAGGATGTCCATGGTCATGATCTTACCACAAAAACAGACTGTTCATCAGCATGGTTGGAGCGTAATATCCCAGAATAACAGTGAAGGGAAACTCCATTTTGATAGAGCAATAGTTCTCACAATCACCACCCACACACATTAGAAGAAGTCAAATTACTTCGAGAACCTAATGTCTGGAGAAAGAAGAATCCAGATCGCTTGAATGGAGTGAGCAGATGAGGACGTGCATGAGAACAGGGACTCAAATATTCAAATATGTCCTGTTTTTTACGGTGGTTGGACCCACCCTGCTTATTGGCACACATGTCTTTGTGCAACCCTGTTTTGTAGAACTACAAATACAAGAACCTTGATCCTTAAACAAATGAGTCTTTAATCTCCAAGGTTAAACTGCACGCCCCCATGATCTTTTTGTTGTTGGTGGGTATTTCAATAATGCTAATCTGCAATCTGTATGTCAACTGTGAAAGACTATCCTACAGTACATTTTGATTGGACAAGTCTGCTCCCCATGGTTTATATCCAATGCCAGCATTCAGTGCCAATGCAGGAAGAAGTGTGTGAAGTGAAATTTGTGAACTTTCATGCAAGAGACAAAGTTCATGTCCCATCACAGATGGGTTTGAAACACCCTCCTTTTTATTGATTATAACCACAGTCTTTCTCTAACCTTAACCAAGTGTTTTTGTTGCCTAACCCTAACCACACAAACCATATTTTATTTGCCATAACTACACATTGGGCCGAAGTCTTTTCTTAAATTTGTTCTTAAGAAAGGTCCCAAGAAAAGTCTACAGATTCTCAGATTCGTGACATGTTCTTAAACCATAGAATTGCTCGCAGCTGTGTTCCTGTAATGATGAATCCCATTGTCCTCGTAAATTGAGAGCGTGTGACAGTTGTTCCTAATTAGCATGGCTAAATGCCCTGCCAATCCCCATAAAAGGACATGGACTGCAGGGCGTTGTGCACACACAGAAATCACACACACAGAGAAGTCAAGAATAGTTCTGAAGTGGAGGTACTATTACAGGGAGTGAACAGCAAACAAGGTGTCGTATTTAGTAGTGTAAGTAGTGGATATAAAGTAACAAAACAAAAAAAATGTATGGGGTGCATGGGAATGCTGTATCTGGAGAAGGGTGCTCAACTGATGAAGTTAAAGTTGAAGTTTCATCTCAAATCTGAGGCCAAAAAAATATTTGTCACTCTCTGCAAATGGATCCAGTTCTCGAAGTGGGCCAGTACTCACCAGTACACAGTACCAGTACCACATTTTACTCTTTGGCGTACTGTGGTTTTTTCTTGCGCACCAGCACTTCTCACAAGCTGCTGGTACTCTTTTCTGCCCTCTCCATATCAGGTTCTCTGGGCGTTTGATAATGGCCCTAAATAAATTGCATTACCCAGGCACTACGTGACGCTCACCTGTTCCTGTTGTCGCCTTGTTGTCTTTGTCGGCGGCTAGTCTAGCTAACGAGCACGCTGATGCCGAGGTGCTTCATTTGTGTGACACTAAAAGAAGAGAAAGTATCTGGGGATTTCAAGGAACTAAGGGCATTCCGGCCTGATGACTTCATTGCACCACACACTAAAGCTAGTGTACATAGTCAATTCCTTTTTACTCAATTCCTTTAATAATTGAAATGGTTGTCCCCTTGGTTAAATAAATTTATGTTGTGAACATCAGCGATATCGCCTCGTATCTTTTATTCACTGTAGAAATTCAGAATGTCATACTTTGCATGTAATGTAGGCAACATGTAGGGGAGTACTGGCACTTAACTGAATAGATCAACATGGTCCAGGAAGATGCGTTCCCTCCTCAGGGCACGATCTGCAACATCTCGCAGCAGCAGTAAATATGCCATTGTGCAAGTAGGCCCGGGGTGCAGAAATAGGCAAACTTTTGGCCCATAAATAGCGTGATCAAGCACTGATTATTGGATGGCATGGTTCCCAAAAGTGAACCATGCCATAATTATGAAAATAATTATTTAAAAAATATTATAAATGATAAAAATATTATTGTAATTTTAATCTTATAATATTATACAACTGAAGAGTTAAAGAAAACGCAATAATCCATTATTTTGTACAAACGTGTCAGCACTCAGATGTGCTCTTGAGTGTGCGTTCGATTCTGTTCTTACCTAAGAACAAATCCCACATAAGAAAACATTGGTGAATGTCAGATCTCTTTTCATAAGACCTCTGGCTGTGTGAGATTAGGAGTTGATGTGATGTTCATTAACTTAAAACTGCCTCACCTCCACTTTTATACAAAATGCCAAGAATAAAACTCATTTGTCCAGAAGTAAAAATTTTTATTTGTGTCTCAGTTTGCAAAATCTCCACTGAGAAAGCCAAATATGAATTAGGAAAATTGAATTTGAAAGTATGATTAAACACTGTATGCCATGCAAAGTTTAGAAAAGCAGATACCAAACAAAATGTTCCATAGGTTTGACAAATGCTGTAATGCATCCTGTGTAGAGAGAGAGATGGAGAAAATACAAGGTAAAGGTACAGGATGCCTGAGGTACAACGAGATAAAAGATAAGAAAATAAGATGTTTCTCTGAAAGGCTGAACAGGAAATGTTTGTGCAAGATTCATAGAATCTTTCAGTGTGTGCTGTTTAGGACCGTTTCTAACTTACAAAGCCCGTAGGAACAGACTATAATATGTTATTTCAAATTTCTAAACTGTTAAAAACTGAATTCCGAACCAGAAATTCTGCTGGCTGGATTTGTTTGTGACGGCAACATAAACAAGGATCCCACCGTTTCTCTGCATTAGCCAATCTTAAAACCATGAAAAACAAACTGTAAAGTAAACATGGCAGTTTACTTTATGTGGTGTACTTTGTGTGTGTGTGTGATTGAGAGAAGTGGGGGGTGTACAAAAAAGAAGTGAGCTGGATGTGACTTTTTGTGTATGTGCGAGTATGCGGCCTCTTGTGGTTAGAGAACCAAACATGAACTTGGTACCTAAACTAGGTATTTCATACGTGTTCTGCCCTGTAACAGATTTTTCTCGCAACTGGAGATAAAGGCTTTTGAAGATTTGATGCACTTCAGCTGAGCCCAAACAGGCCTACATGATAATATCATGTAATATCAGCAAAAGCTCACATGAAGGCACTAAAACTGCGTAATGGTGTCTGATGTGGCCCAGCACCCCACATCAATACAACCAACCTTGGATTGCCAAGCTACCCTTCTGGTCTGCCATTGCGTTTGTGGTCCCCTTGGTTCGCTTTATGTGTCATGCTAGGTAGATGTGTGTCTCCAGTGCACAGCACGCGATCCACTTTGTACAAATAGGCACATGTGTTCTTGTAGGTGTGCTGGCTGGAGCTCCCAGACAAAAGTGGGGTACCCACACCAAGTATAAAAGCAAAGGTCGAGTTGAGCGCACCCTTTTCCGGTGACTGGTTTCTGACATCATCAGCATGGACGTTGCAGCCAGATCGGAGCAGTATCACTTTCTCAATAGCCTGCCAGCTTAATCATCCCTCAGACTGGAGATCTGTTAGGACTTGAAGCACCTTCCCATCAAGGGTAAGGGCGACATGGACTACTGTCTCCTCCACCTTCTACACATTGCGCTTAGCAGCTAACTGCACTTGGGTGAGGTAAGTCTCCGGAGGATCTATACCGTAACTATTGTATTCATGGCCCTCTGGTGGCCACATTAAGTCAGCCAATACTGCGTTGGAAGAGGGTTTGCAGCTGTTCCTGCCATCGCTGAAAATGAGCTGTCTGCCAAAAAGTGTGAGGAATATGCGCACCATTTCTCAATCGCAATACCCTGCGACTGGCCAGGAAACCATCAGGCAGGCTGCCAACGTCTTCTATCTAAGGTGTATGACCAGGGGGAATATTTTCAGTAGGTGGGGTGGATGGAAAATTATGCACTAAATACAGTCTACATAACAATCAGACTATCAGTATGTCTCTTGCAGCTACATACAATAAGTGAAAATGTGGCACCTGTAAAAAGATTTTTTATAATACCTGACCAGTTCATTTAAATTTAATATTTTGTTTAATAAAATACTTCAACATTTAGTCCTTCTGTTTCAGAGTAAGACACATATTGCACTCGCCAGTAGGTGACAGAGAAAGCAGTCTGGGGTACATTACTGCAAGGCACGTAGAAGAAGACTAGTTGATAGTCTGAGCCACACACTTCCATAACAGACCATGCTCTGTTATGGAAGTGTGTGTGCCTGGTGCTGCTGTACTGATAGCTTGTGTGTTTTGCCAAGTCTTACCAGTGAAATAGTAAAAGTGAACAGTGTTCGACACCACAAATGCCATCACAGTCTATAATGTAACAAAAACCATCTTCAAAATATCTTTTTAAAAAAGGAGCTGTACTAAGAGAAATACACTCTTTTTCATAGAAAATAACACCATATAGTTACATAGTGTTGTGCACACAGTAGTGCAACACAATGCTGATACTGCATAGCTCCCAATTGAGACTGTGTTCTAGCACCTCTCTTCCTGCAGCTCCCTCTGGTTATTTTTTACCTTTAGTCATACATGCTGTTGCTTTCCTTTTCCGTTTCTCCCAAGACCACAGACATTGCACACCCACACAAATGTGTTATTCTGGCTGATTAGACCTCTAATCAGGTTGAAGTTAACTGGAGTTGGAAAGCACCGGTATGTGAGATAACGTGGCTTGCAGGGAAACGTCGCCCAAGCCCACACAGTTCTGACAGTTTAATCAGTCGAAATCACTTAAAAACATCTTTAATGTCATGTCCAGATGTTTCCAGCATCGCAAAAACTGATTTGAGCAAAAAATGTTTCAGTGATCAAAATCAGCATTCTAAACGTCAGGATTTACGTCAAAACTACGGGCTTCTTTTTCCCACCATCTTTTCTATATTTTTAAGAATAAAATGTTTCTAGACTGCACAAGACTAAATGGCTTGTTAATGGGGATAGTTATTCCAGTAAGATGTTTTGACTGTGTTAACATTTGTGTTGACATTTACATTATCTAGTTTCATATTTAACCATGCATGACTTGCACAACTTAGGTGTGATATGCATAGCCCGGCATTGTGCAAAATATGCATATTTGCTGTCTTTCAGAGAGAGAGGTGACAAGATCAGTATCAGTCTCACCTGGCCTTGTCTCAAGTTCAAAAATGTGCCTACCAGCACCTCTAAAGCTCAATAATCAACACACTGTTGCACTTTGTTTATATACAGTAATCTGCACACAAACACAAATGTTAAAACAACAATTTGTGATTTTAGGAAGAGTAACATGGTGTAACTATTTCTTGACGTAAAATAGGTTGCCCACTTCTGTGCAACGTCTCCAGCTAGTAGTGCTGGTTGCCTGAAACTGTTGGTGAGTACAGGTTTTGGTATAGGTCCCTGAACAGTAAAAACCTCACTTAGACAACAAGACTCCCAGTCACTGTGTTGTTCTGTTGTTCACCATGAAATACTATAGTTACAGCCTGCACCTACCCCATAAAACCACAAATTATCATTTTTACACAACTGTTCGTGTCACAGCGTGTTCATTGAGCTTTAGAGGTGCTGGTAGGCTTCTGAACATTGGCAGAGCCAGGCTAGCTGTTTCCCCCTGCTTCCAGTGTTTAAGCTAAGCTAGGCGTATTTTAACACACAGACATAACATTGGTATCGATTTCCTCATTTGATAGAAAGCCAGTGTTGAACTTTTCCTTTAAAACAAGTGACGGAACTCATTAATATAATGGGCTTAAGCAAAACAGATAAGAGACAGGAAAAAAACTTCAAATCCTCAAGCAAACCACAGTCTGCAGTTGCGGTGTACACACCCATTCATTGATGTGGATGCAGAAATGGAAATGCTCCACTTCATGACTGATTCACATCTGGCCGTGTGGGGAACAATGACACAGAAGTTAAACGTCAACTTCATGCAAATTATGCATGCAGTGACAGTTTATGAGCAGCTCTGTTCACATCAGATGCCTGTTTGCCTGTAGAGGGCATTTTCCTGTTAAGGCAGC
>NTHP01000210.1:877871-889898 GCA_003416845.1 Oplegnathus fasciatus
TTCTCCTACACTCTTGGAAAGGGAGGGGTGAGGGCAGGGGCATTCAGTTGGTTGCAATCTGCAACCTCACAGCTAGATATCACTAAATCCTACATACTGCACCTTGAAATATAAATAACATACCAACGCATAAATGGGCTACAACTCTGAATGAGTTAATTATACTAATACCTTCTTGCTCTTCAGAAAAAAGGGGTTAAGAGCCAAGGATGAAAGTGTGTAATCTGTGGAACAAACTGTATCCTTGGTAAAGTATTCCACTTTTGTACCAGGAAGAAATCCAGCAAATATCATTCCGACCTGATTGCACATAGTGTGAAATTCACTGTGCAGGCTACCAATGAGCACGGTAACCAGTCTTGTTTGTTTACAGTCATTGTCAATGTCACATAATTAAAGTGATGATGAATAACAGATATTAGTACATGATACGGTTTAGGATGGTTTCCACATGTCCAAAATAAGTGTTTTCCAGGAAACAGGCCTGAAGCTCCAAATTATCTATGTTGGATCCCATCTGTAAAACATTAGGATAAATGAAAGTTTTTCACTTGGTTTAGACAATAGTCTGGAGTCTCCCTGCAGGCACTGATGGCATGTGGTACCTCAGATTCTTCCAGAAGTTTCTGTTTGAGTGCAGTTTGGTTAGTTTGTGAGATTCAGTGGAGGGTTTCTTCCACTTCAGAGCTCCTTGTTTCCTCTTGATATAGCGTAGAGACTCTGGCAGAAAACCATAATCCACCGGACCATCTGGTAGAATAGAATAGAATAGAATATATTCAAATAAACATGTTAAATGTATTGACATCTTTATTTTATCAAATGCTCCCAGTAGTTAAACAATTTTAACATGTTTCCCAATGGAGATTTACACCACTGATGCTAAGCTTCCGTTATATTTACGACTATATTTATCACCCTAGTCTTGATTTGGTGTGTCTGAAAGATAAAAAATATCAGCTTGGTCAGTGCTGACATCAAATTAAAGATAGGGTAACTGGCCAGACTAGGGAGTCAGTGCATTGCTTCCATCCTTTTGAGGATTTGCTCTGACCCATCTGGGATACATAGTGCAGGCTATAAGTTACTGCATTTATAGGAAGAGATAAAACCCTCTTGTACTGTAAACACAACGTTTCTGCATGCTCCCAGGATTTGAGGACTTCCTCCTCATGGCCAGGAAGTCTGTTCATTTGTGGGATACTCATAAAAGTTCTGGGAGTCTTAAGATTAGTTTTCACAGGTTCACTTGGTTTCTAGCAACCAAGACCTGACCGGGACGTGGAGTGGAGCCAGATCCAAACTATATTCAGGGTCTGGTTAGGGTCATACATCTTGGGTCTAACACCATGTCTACACTGGAGACAAATTTTGGACCTGGGAAGATTTATGATGCCAGCAAAGCACCATCCATGACTACATTAGGCTAGTCTGCTAGGTTAGGCAACTTTTTAGACTTTGCTTCAGAAGTGAACATATTACATTGTTCTCTATAAATGGAAAAAGTTGATTTTTTTTTTGTGGGACACATTTGAGAAGTAGAGGAGGGCTCCTGCAGATGTATTAAAATGCATCCTTAATGAGTCAGATTCTGCACAAAAGACTTTCTCAGATTTGTCCTCTCATGAGGCACAGCAGAGTCTGTCCTCACCGATTTCCACCAGAATCACTCGGGGGCTGTTCTGGGTCAAAGCATCGTAAAGGCCAACTTTGTGCTCATAGCACAGCTGGTTGTCGTATAAAGGTGCTTCCTCTGTTTTGCCGTCAGTGGAGGATTTTACCACGGGTGACAGGATGATTATCAGTCTGCGGCATTTGCACACTGTGGCAGCAATGGTGTCATGTACCGCTGTAAGAGATTAAACACAGGAAATTGAAAACAACCTGTTTTTCAGCTATAGGCCAAACATTTTTGACCTTACCCAATGACTTACTATTTTACCAAGCCAATTACCTACAATACAATCTGTATTTAAACTACAGTTGACCATTTTCCAAAGCATAATGTAAGCTTTCAGGCAAATTTCCAACTAGTTCTAGGCATCCAATCATTTTAATTTCACAAAAAAGTGAAATTTGTGTACACGCACAAGCATGTGGGTGACACAATGCACATTTTTGCCGATTGCAGAGATCTGTAATATGTTGTGTATGGGAGCCAACACAATGAAGATGAACAGGTCAACAAATTGGCTTTGCAAATGTTTTATGCAGCAAGAAATGTATTCAACATGCTTATTAGACCACAAGGATAAACACAACTTGTTTTGGTGTTTGTTCCCACTTCATGACACCTGTAATGTATTAGACCTTTAAATGTGAACCAGGTGAGTGTCTGCTCCTGACCTTCTCCAGGGCAGTCGTCCCGTCCTCTGATGTACAGGGAGTAGCCATGTTGGTTCTCCAGCTCCTCAGGCAGGATGTGGAGGGCAAAGCTAGCCGTCTCAGCTGAACTCAGGGTGTCAGGATGGAGGAAGCTCACATAGGCGTCATAGAGCTTCCCATCTGGAGCTGTAGAGAAGACAGGATTGTCTCTGTAAAGCCTGAGGGTCACCATCACCACATCTTTCAACTCTTAAGGGTTCACTTAAGAAACAACTGTTATGTCTTTCTATTTTCTATGGAACTTGTTTTGTGTGCGTTCCATTGTGCTGACATCTGCGTTTGCTTGCTTTATCCTTTCTTTACAGTATGTCAAGCAACAGCCAGCCTGCGGTCAAACTTGTAGTTTTGTTGTACAATAAAGCAAATACGAGAGTTCCTGGCAGTATGCAGTCAGTAAATTCCACAGCACCTTTTAAATATAAATCATTTACCTTGTTGTTTGGCAAAATGTCTCAACAATTTCCTGTAAGCCAACACCAGATCTACTTTAAAGAAGAAGAAGGCAGCCGCCAAGGCCGGAATAGCCAGGGAGGCAACGAGGCAGAGAGACACACTGGTGTAGAGGGCGCTGTGGTCGGCTGTAGAGAGGAGGAGGCAGACAAGTTGCAACATTCAAATCTACATGTAAACAAAACTACAATAAACGAGTACTCTGGGAAGACTTTCAGGAAGGATCCATCCTGTGGAAATCTTTCTGGGAAAACCAATTCATATGTGAAACAAAGTCACGTTTTACATAAGATGTAAAAAATACACTAAGCAACATTAAACCCTTAAACAAAGTCTTTAGAGACTTGGGCCATGTTACACCGTGTCTAATCATTTCAGTTTCTTCAATTGTTCCCTCTTCTTCCCTGTATTCCTCAAACTGTTCATATGGTCTTTGTACACCCAAAGTATGCAAGAGTGTCCTTTTTTGTTTTTGTTTTCCTGTTTGTCCTTATTTTGTGTCATTCACACTATGAATTAATGCAGACACACATATGTGATAACTGTGCAGCCTTTGTGTTTGGTAAGTGCTTACATGTAACAAAGTATGATATGTACTGCTTATAAAACATCAAATGTAATATGTTGTGTTTTCGAAAAGGGATTAGGCAAAAACTAATAAATGTCAAAAAGTTAAGTATTGTTCTGAAAAGTTTAAAAGCAATATTATTTTAATTTGTAACTAAATCTGTGTTACATAAGTAACAGGTGTCTAAAGACCTGAGGTAAGTAGGAATGCTTGCAGTGAAGTCTTTAAGATACACAATACGGCCCAAAGTATGCAGGCATCTGAAAAAAAAATGTGAACACTCGAACATCACATCAGTGATTGCTACATCTCAGTCCAAAACCACGGACGTTAATCTGCTGCTATAACAGCCTCCACTTTTCAGGTTTCAGGCTCTCCACAAGATTTTGGAGCCTGGCTGCAGGAATTTGCTCCCATTCAGCCACAGAGTTTTGGTGAAGTCCAACACTGTTGTTGGATGATAAGGCCTGACACACTGTTCATTCTTTATTCTTTATTTGGATCCCCATTAGCTTCCACAAAGTGCTCGATAGTCTTCCTGGGGTCCACAATTTGTTGACTTTTCCACTCATCCCAAAGGTGTTGGATGAGGTTAAGGTCAAGGCTCTGTGCAGGCCAGTCAAGTTCTTCCACACCAAACTGGGAAAAACATTTCTTTATGGACCTGGCTTTGTGCACGGGGGCCATTGTCATGTTGAAACAGGAGAAAGCATTCCCCAAACTAGAGACATTTATAAATTCATGGGTGAGTCTTTTTCTTTTCTTGCCTTAATTTTAAAATGATTTGATTCGTGATGAAATTCATTCACTGATTTTAGGAGTTAGTATTTACAAATAAACATTTACATTCCATTTACAATGAGTACAATGTGCTGATATTTAAAGGTTTTTTGATGCAACCTGCATTGTTTGTTGAAATTTGATTCAAAATGTCTTTATGACATTATTTCAGGACAGTTTGTAAAAGGATTTTTGTTTTTCTTCGGGCTGATACTGAAGTTGATGTTTCGTGCACATCACCACAGTGTTTAATAGAATAGAATAAAAAGAGAACAGGAAAGAAGAAAATACCTCCTTGAAGCCACACCAAGCCGACTTCTTCTCCAGCTGGGGTCATTATATGGCAATAAATGGGGACATTCAGGAACCGGCGAGGAACTTTAGAGATGGACAGAGTGGACAGACCATACACCCTGCCTCCGCTGTGAGTACTAGAAGGGACAGGACCAGTCAATCAATCAATCAGTCCATTGATCCACCAAACAGTGCATCAACCAGTCAGTCAGTTAATAAATCAGGCAACCGAGCAAGAATGTCATGAAACTTTTATGTTCATGCTTTTGTTCTGCATTGTGTAAAAGATGCATTTGCAATATTTAGCAAGTTCTGTTAATTTATATATCAGACTGATTTAATGGCTCATAAATGCTGTTCATTGGCTTTCATCCTAATGCAGTGCAGTGTTTGTTATTTTGCAATTAGGCAACTTGAGATGTTTATGCATTTATCTTATTTAGTTTAGTCATATCCATGTATAGACTGACACGGCATGACAGGAAGCAAAAACTCACTATTTCCAGGACTCATTGAGTTCCTTGTGATCCTCAGGGTAGGTCCCATTAACAGTCCAGTACATGAAAGCCTCATTGTCCTCAGTGAAGCCTATGTAGGCTAAACACTTCAGCTCCGCTCTCTTACCTGGTTGTCAGTGAAATTAAAAACAAAGCAGCTGTCACTCTACACATCCTGGTGTTTTGATGAAATTGTCACTATCAGGTGAAAAACTTTATAACTGTAATTAGTAACAGAAATCAGTCCTATATCTCCTGAATGGTCGACTTCTGATAAAATCCAGCTCAACTGATAGGTAGGTAAGGATTTAAGGTACCCAAGGCAATGTTGCACATTAGTTATTCCAAATGGCAGCAAAACTATTCTAAAAATTACCAGCCTGTTCATTTGACTTCCTAAATGCTAAATAGAGAACAGGACACGAGTAATAGTGAGTAAGAAATGATAGTCACAGACATACAGTATAAGTGTGTCACTTTGACAGTGAAAATGATTTTTATTACTTGCCCACTTCAACCACAACCACTTCCTTTTGAGGGAACACCACCTTGGGCTTTGGCAAAACTGGTACAGTATCTAAAGACACATAGTCAGTGTAAGAGAGAAGAAAGTAAGAAAGAATTCAATACAGTGCAAACACAGTACAATCAACCATGCCAATAGGAAAAGCCAAATAAACTAAGATGATCTCTGTGGGGGAGTTTCTGCAGCTGTGGGATACAATGACCCCCAGTGGTGAAAACAAAGGGAGTTTGTGTCACCCATTAACTTTAACAACCCTTAACCTCCCTGCTGCTCTGGCCTCCTGCAACTTCTTATCTTATGAAATGATAATCTTAAAATAACTTTTACAATCCAGTGCATGTATTTAAGATAAATGACATTACGTACAATGTAAATGATTTCCAGAATAATTAAAGAGGTCTCTTGATTTAAAAAAACAATAAAGTAATAAATGATTTTTCATCAGGGTTTCATTCTGATGACATTTCAGGCTCAAGTGACCTACAGTACATATTGTTAATACCTTTAATAGTCAGCTGGATGCTGCGGGCAGCGGTGTACTTCCTGCCGTCAATGCTAAAGTCTACCAGGCAGGTATATTTCCCAGCATCCTTCTCTGAGGCTGCAAGCAGTCTCATGTAACCATCGTAACCCACAGAGATGGGCTCCCCTTCCCGCTCCACTGGGTGGCAGTCCTACACACAGAGACACAGACTGTAATTATTTTTTACACCATGATGATAAGCACAAACTCTATTTATAGAGCTCTTTTCAAAAGTTCAAAAAAGTTACAAAGTGCCTCACGCAAGGCAACAAATTAAAAGCCAACAATGATAAAAACAAGATAATACAGTAAACGAGACATTAAATTGGACCAGATTAAAATCAAATAAGGTAAAACAACAAGCCAGTAAAACTAATAACTAAAAAAATTAGACAACTCAAGTAAAAACAGATATGAAATTTTATATAAATCACTATAAGCTCGCTAATGAAAGTGTGTTTTGAGTACCAAGGACTATTTCTTGGCCAGGCACAGTGACATCTTGGAGTCCAGAAATAGTCCAGCACTTAACCACACGAGCAGATAACCACATAAAACCACAAATTGGCGTTTTTACACTTAAGCTTAAGCTGGATAAAACAAATGGCGTATAACGTGTTAATTAGTGACCTTTAAAGTTGCTGGTAGGTGGATTTTGTTACCTTCAGACAGAGCCTGGCTAGCTGTTTCCACTCTGTATGCTCAGCTAAGGTAAGTTAACCATCTGCTGACTGTAGCTTCATATTTAGCAGACAGATATGACAGTGGTATCCATCTTCTCATCTAACTCTGGGCAAGTTGGAAATTGCAAAGAACATTGTGTATAGTTGCTTGACTTAAAGGATGAAGCTGGGGTTATTGTATATTTTTATAACAATGTGTTAGTCCATCCCACACATTCTTCAGTCATTTGGACTAACTGATGTAGGTTTTCTGTTGCTATATACAGTATTCTGCATGGCCAGGGAATGGTTTGGCAGTATGCCCTTTGGCTTTCCACCCAGTACTATCCAACCTCCCTGCCCTGTCTGTGGCACTCAACTCCAAACTCACTCATTACTACCGAGGACATAAACCTTTAAAAACAGCTCACAAATATATAGTTTTATTTTAAAGACTCAATAATTTCCTTAAACAACGTGGCACTGCAGTTTTATAAAATTGTTTTATAAATTGTACATTTGTGGGGTACTAGTTTCAGCCACTGATTAACCCGTTTTTGGTTTTATGTGGGATTGACTTAAAATAAACTACAGTGGCTGTGTTCATGGAACATGTCAAGCAATGCCACGGTGTTGGGACAACAATGGAACTTGAATACAAAGGCAACACTCGTTAGTTGGATCAGTTCATTGTTGGTTTTGGTCTTTTCGTGGGATTTCTTGGCAATATGAAAAATATGGAATATCACCAGCCTTATCCTTTATGCTCAGTGCTTAAGAGGGATTGATGGTAGCATAACAGAGGTTCGAGGTTTGCACCAGCACTATTTCTAAGAATAATCTTGAAATTTTTCTTCAGTTTAGCTTTAGGTTATTTTTTTCTCGTGTCTTGGTATATTGTCTATCTTGATCTATTTGTTAACTTTTTTTGTTTTATGACTTCTATTTGCTTTTGCATAATATTGTGTTTTATAAATACACTTGAAATGTGATGTAGGGAAAATGCATGCAGACAGACTTTCCTGCAGAATGTGAATGACTAACAGACGCAGGTTTTCTGTTGCTATATACAGCATGCTGCATGGCCCGGGAATGGCTTTCCATTAGACTATTTGTATCATACTGCATGGGCCCCTTCTAGACCTAGATGTGTACTGTATCTACAGCAACAGCAGAACTATAGAAACCAATGTCAACATCATCAGCAAATAGGGAGGATGTTTTGTACAACCTTCACTGAGATGTGAGCAATCTTTTACATATTCCTAATGTGTACAGGAGGGGGCAGTGTTGCATTTATCAAGCCAGGGCATACAGGATATAATGCAGAAATAGCAAAACAAAAATGTGTTTTCAACCAGAAATATTCATTTTCACCCCTGACAACAATAATATCACAACAATCAACTTTTAAAGGTGCAAACTGGTATCAATTGAAAAACAAACTGAACTGGGAGCTGAGGCACATACATGCGGTGTAAACAGCACATGAATGTCATGGAGCTGTGTATACCTTCATCCATCGTATGTTCCTTGTGTTATTCAGTCTGAAGATCTCTTTCTGTTTGCAAGGAAGACCATCATTGACTTTCTGACTGATGGATCTGTTCTCAGATGAATCAGGACACTCTCCGCTTGACACTAACACCCTAAAATTCATCCTCGATCCAGTTTCGCCCCTAAAGAGAAGGAGATAAACAGTGAGACGGCTGCAGTAACATAGTATATGACAATAGACTGCATGGGTCTTGTTTATTTGATTTTTAAAAAAACTGTGGATGTAGTTTTTGTGGTGCCATTGAACTGTATTGCATTATACAGTGAGGTGTGTTTGTTTTTCAGCCTACCCTCATAGACATAAATGCTGTGGACAAAATATTAGAAACACCTCTCTGTACTTCACAAAGCAGCTCTGAGCTCTTTATGCAGTCAGGATCAGATGCAGTCAAACCTACTAAGTAATACAGGAGTTTCTGTACCTTTTCTCACAGGTGTAGAATCCTTCATGAGACATCTGCACAGGTAGAAACCACAATAGCCCGTCCCTGACTTCCACTCCAGTGGGCAGGCTCAGGTTGTGCCTCCTTCCTGTGCTCCAGGTCGCATTAGCAATGCGGCACCTCAGCAGAAAGAGTTTGCCAACACTCACATGGTAGGTATCTGTCTCCCCATGGTGGTCTGGATATGACAGTGCAAAGGCAGACCAGTCATTTATCATTCAATGCCAGGAACATGAAGACACCAATATACATAGATGACACAACAGTGGACACAAACCATAAGAACTTTGAGAGTAAATAGAGAAGAGCATAGGGCTTCAGATTTTGAAGTGCTTTCTGGCACATGAGCACTTTGCATACATACAAAGGTTAAAACAACCCTTAATGTGATTTTTAATTCATTCATTAGCTCTGCCAAGGACCTTATGTTTCCTGTTTATTGTTTGTTTGTCTGTTATTTAGCATGATACCTCCAAAACTACGTGCACCACAGAAGAGAACTGATTAGTTTTTGGTCCAGACAGCACCACAGTGTGGCCAATTCTAACTAATATCAGAATAACAGAGGATATTAGAGGATCAACATGATCTCATAGAAATACGTGAAATGACCGCGACAACAATCTCTGACTGCTTTCATGTGCAGCAGTGCTCAAGCTGCTTAAGAATTTCCATGTTTTAACAAAAAAGAAATGGTCACGCTAATACATGGCATACAGAGACATTTTTTCAATTTTACACTAATAATCAGCATTGCTACATTAACTGAAAAAAAACCCTGACACTTTTCTGCTGACGCATTGCAAGTATTGACGATGAGAGAGAGAAGATGATGCTCATTCACGTTTTTAACCCAAATTCCAGTTTAAGTCCAAGGCCAGATTCAGCTGCAGAGTTCATATTCAGCCTTGTGGGGGATCATCTGTTTTTTCAAAAAGTTTGAAAATGAATCATCATGTACGGAACCAGGTGTGAGGACATTCATGATGTTGAAAAACAAAAACAACAATGACAAAAACCCAACAGCCAAGGCAGGAAATGAAGGATACGCAGCCAAAATCTCCAAATGACTGTTAACAGTGATGCCCACATTCACTACCCACACTTCAACAAAGTCATGAGGAGTGAAATGACTCTTCAGTAGTTAGTAGTTAGATCTGTTTTAATCCATATTTTGTAAAATGGTGTACAGCACAGATCTCCTATTGCCAGCCCTGGAAACAGTCATTCAAATGGCACTCTGAGTTGATAGCTAATGCTAAAAATTAGTTATTAGTTAGTTAAAAAGTTATTTGAATAGCATATGTAAGAATTAAAAGCTTAAAGTGCATGTTGTATTATTTTCTTTGGGGGTATTTTAGCCTTTTAAATCCTGCATGAGCTCTGCATCCTCCTGCTTTTACCCTAACCGCCACGTGGTGTCACTGCTGCGCACACGTTGCAATGCTGCATTCACGTGAAGTCAGATACTGTACGATATACAGCTATCTCGCTGTATGGGTTGTATTAGTGCTAATACGGAGTTTTGTACGGTACTTCTGTAGTTCCTTCACCAACATGGACTTATCATAGCTATCAAAAATTCCCCAGTTGTCATATTTGTATTATTTCAACTAAAGGGCTAAACTGGTGTTTCCCACTCGGGTGATCGTATTTATGGTCTCACGTGAACGCAGCGTGAGACATGGCGGGCTAACTAACTAAACCAGGAAGGTAACATGACAAGAATGAGCCAAAACGAAGGCGGTGGAAATAAAACAGGCTGAAGAATTGAAAAAAGAAGCGAACGAAGAAACAGCCACAACGATAAAATAAACGGAAATGAGGCGAAGTGACATATTTTGAGGACATTTCGGAGGATGAACACAGCGAGACTGGGACTGGGATGCTAGCTGCTAGCTTAAGTAATTGGTGCATCCTTGTGAGCTGCACGTTTTCCAAGTTGGGAATGAGTTGTCCAAGGAATACCTGAGAGATAAGCCCTGGGATTTAGTATGGGGGTGGATGCTTCTGCACAGAGGAAGGCAAAGAACAAACACAAGGTATGCCAGCTGACGCTGGTGCCACCTGGAAATGTTTATTTCCACCTGGTTAGTGTGTTTTTTTTTGCAGCAGGCCTGTGTATTAGTTGTGTGTGGCTTTAGGTTACATGAACAGGAGTGCACCAACTTTTACAGTAGAAAATTTTAAAGTGTTATTGATGTTAATTATATTTGCTATTACTTGCTTTGAAATCTCATGTGCGCAGGTTTTTGTGTGTGTAAAGTTTGTGCTTTTCATCCTTCTTGTCCGCAGAGGTGGAAGAAGTACTCAGATCTTGTACTTCAGTAAAAGTAGTAATACCACAGTGTAGAAATACTCTGTTACAAGTAAAAGTTCTGCATATAAAAGTATTAGCATCAAAATATACTCATATCCAAAGTAGTCATAATTTTCCCAGCTCATGTCATGGATTTTCTTGAAAAAACTTTCAAACTATTAAAATCACTGCAGCTCTGCAGCTATATTTAGCAAGATCTGTGGCACTCAGTTTTTTATGCAGGACCAAATAACTTCCAGATGTGATAGAAGTATATTAATACTACACAGAATCAAAATTTGGTTGCCAGAAGGTGAACACTGGTGGAGATATTAATTTTTGAAAATTAAAGATTCTTCTTTTGGGTAAAATGTATTTATTTTTATTCAGCAACAACTATTTACATGAATACATGAATAAATTATCCTCAGGGTTTCGTGGATGTTCAGTACAAATTTCAACCCAGTCCAGTGAAAAATAAGCAAATGAATACATGTACAAAGAATGGCAAAAATAATGAAGTGATGAAACTTAAAATATTCATAACTAAAAAACTATTTGGAGTGGAGCTGTAGGATTTTGCAAGGTCTTGTGAATTTAATAGAAGTTTTCACATTAATTTTTTCAAGAAAATCCATGACGTGAACTGGGAGGTCCTAGGTGAGTTGGTATGGAATGACCCAAATATTATATTATTGAATTATAATTATTGTTGCGCTAACGTGTACATCACTTTAATGTTGCAGCTGGTAAAGATGGAATTAACTTCAACTACTTTATATACTTTATATACTTCATCTGCTGGGTAGCTTGTAAATTTTCCCCCCAGGGATCAATAAAGTATTATCTTAATCTATAATATTGCATCATAATTTATTTGTTGATTATATTTTGTATTATTAATCTGAATCTGCAAAGTAACTAAAGTTATCAAATAAATGTAGTGGAGTAAAAAGTACAATATTTTTATTTTGTGTCATATTTCTCTGTCATCCCCTGGCGTTATGTTTACCTTCTGTGTTCAAAAGCTATTGTTGCAATGC